>CAHIKZ030005597.1:2140000-2147500 GCA_903632075.3 Acanthosepion pharaonis | reverse complement strand
GACAACTATCGTACTCTTGTTGATTATTACTACTGAGTTGTAAGTTCGAACCTCACTGGATACCTCGGACAAAATTTCTAGATTATCTACCCTAATATTTACTTTAAAAAATAATAGCAATAGCGACAACATCTGTTACAATTCAGTCAATATTAAACATAAATGTAATGAAGATTAAACAGTTTTTTACTGCTATGTGTAATTAACGTTGGTGGGATCAGTTGAACTCGATGATATGTTGTTGAACGAGCCGAAACGATTACTGTACACTATTAAAATTACTGGTGACACACGCCAGTGCATCTTTACGATGAATACTGAAATAACATTTATTTTGATTTTTAATCATTTATATTTCATATGGGGAGTCATCAAAGGGGTATTTGATATTTTAACGTTTTATTTTAATTATTTTGAAATTATAAATTAATCATTTATAAAGATATATTCTGCGGTCATCAGGGGACTAGTGTATCAAACAGAAGGTTTTTAAGTTTAACATTATTTGAATTTGTAATCATAATTTAATCATTTAAGTCTTTGTTAATTGTGATTTTTACTCAATTTGCTTGTGATGTGCATTCTGCAAATTCAACCAACCCACTCACTTATAGAAAAAAAAAAAAACATTGCAACACCATGAATATGTGTTGCAATATAATAAACACTAAAACGCAAATGTATGTTGAGCATTTTGTTTCTGGGATACCAATTCATCTATAATCAATGTTGTTGGGGCCACTATAAACCAACCTTGAATCAACATCACTGATGACGTACACCAGAGTACCTTTGCAATGTATCTTGAAATCACAATATAAAGATCAATACATGCACATCTCCCAAACTAAAGCAGTGTATCAATATTACTCAATTTTCACTTTAATATGTCATACTTAGGCTTCAACACGGGTTGACCATCGGAAGCACACAGTCGTACAGTTGACGTGATCTTACCTTGTGATACATTATTACACGTCTCTTGTACCTGTCGACGCAAGAGTTATAGGTGAGATACTGAGCGAGTCAGACGTCGTCCCATCATGATACACGCATGTTCAATGGAGGACAAGTGTGGAAATCGTTCGGATCGTTGAGGAACTAAATACACATTTATTAGTTTGTATAAATTTCAGAGCTATTACTTTAAATCGACACTGTTACCACCAGCACTCATTCTATATGCTATATATATATATATATATATATATATATATATATATATATATATATATATATATATAAATATTGCCCTACATTTCCGTTCTATGAAAATTATATTGAACACATTCTTAATTTAGCCGTTCTTTGGCGAATATCACTTTTAGCCATATATATATATATATATATATATATATATATATATATATATATATAGTGTGTATATGTGTGTGTGTGTGCGTATATATATATATATGTGTGTGTATGTGTGTGTGTAAATATATATATATATATATATATATATATATATATATATATATATATATATATATATAACCTAACAGCATTTCATTATATTTAAACTGAAGGGTTGTTAGGTTCCAATAGATAAACACACATACGAACGAGGCACTTTACACGCACACGCATACACACAGACGTACATATACACACAAACACAGTCACACAGTATATATATATATATATATATATATATATATATATAAAAGAGACAGATATATATATAGATAGATAGATAGATAGATAGATAGATAGATAGATAGATAATGAACAGAATGAGATAGATAGATAGATAGATAGATAGATAGATAGATAGATAGATAGATAGATAGATAGATGCATTAATATTCCTAATTGTATAACAGTGACAATTGTAGTGGGTATTATTAGAAAGGGCGAGACGAATCCTTTTATTTTCACTTTATCTCAAAGTAATTCAATGAATATGTAACCCACTCCCCAGCATGAGTTGTTTTCTTCATCCTCTGTGCTAAATATCAACGAAATCCATTTTGACCTTTAAAAATGGCAAGATAACCAACACCAGCAACACCATTTTTTTATGAGACCGGCATTACCATTCGGCGAAAAAACTTTCGCATGTAGGTTATTTATAAGCACATTTTGTCAGATGGTCAGTCATGTAACCTATTTTTTCTCTAAAAATTGCCGATATTTTTTCTGAGTGTGAATATCTATTTTATCTGAAGGAAATGGTCTAAAAGTTGAAAATGTTGAAAGAAAAATGTAATAAAATAGAACAAAAAAAAACAATATTTGCGCCTTGGTTAATCATCAGGCTTCAGTGTTCGAAGTGGTTAAAGCGCCGTCCACGAAAACGATTTTACTCTCTTTATGTTGGAGATCGAAAAGTGTTATGTGTGTTGTGATCAATCCAGATTGTTGGCATCGACCCGAAGTGTTACGATCCACCTAGTTTTATGGTCGACACAAAATGTTGTGATCGATTCAATGTATTGTGATCGATCCTGATTGGTGTGATAAAAAGCAAGGAAAAGAAACTAGGGTTACACTCGGGATAAAATAATAACAATGAAGAGTTTTCTACCCAGAATTCTGTGATAGAAAAGTAGTCATAAAATCATTTATTCTAATATCATGTCCCTTCAGGACATGGAACCGTTATAACTCTCCACAGATTTTTGCTGTCTGCCTGCAAAATGCCATACATTCTTGCGAAAGATAACAAGCTCGTTTCGTGTTGCTTTACCCGCGATTCGGAGTTCAGTTTTCCTTCTCTTAGATTGGTTGCCACCGAAGGATAAATATTCCAGTCTATTCTACTATTTATCCCATTGGGAGAGAAGAGAAGAGACGGACTCTTAAGGGCATAACTGCGAAAAAACGCTCATTTTTATTTTCCTATATCAAATGGATAGCGGCTCGGATTGAGAAATCGGAGAGCCGAGTTCGAATTCCAGTCAAACCCATTGCATTCACTTACGTGCAAATACCCTTGGGAAAGGTACCAATCCTCTTCTTCTCCTCCCAGCTATGGATAAATAGCAGTACAGACCGGGTTCTATAGTCTTGGGTAGCAACTGGTCTCCCGCAGAAAGAAATGGCAACCTACCGCGGGATAAAAAATCTGCCACGTCAGTCATGTATCGGAAGATACATGATCGCCTAAGCATGTATCACGCATGGGACATAACGGATATCAAAATCACCATATTTACATTTTAATTTAACATATTTCCTAATATACAAGGCGCAGTACTAGATTGGCAGTTAGGTTTCATCTTTTTGCTGTTCAATTTGACACCTTAAGTTCTATTCAAATAGTTTCTTCTTTTGCACTTCTCGCCTGTGGAACTCTCTTCCGGCTTATTGCTTTCCTTCTCTTAGATTGGTTGCCACCAAAGGATAAAAATTTCAGTCGACTCCGCTATTTATCTCATTGAATCCGGGGAGAGAAGAGACGAAATCGAGATTTTCTCAAAAACATAACCGCGAAAAACTTTTATTTTTATTCTCCTTTATCGAAATCACCGTATTTACATTTTATTTTAACATATTTCCTAATATACAAAGCGCATTACTTGATTGGCAGCTAGGTCTCATCTTTTGTTGTTCAAATTGATAGATGTAACCGTAAGTTCTATTAAAATAGTTTTAACATATTTCCTAAGATACAAACCTCAATGATTTGTTCGCAGATATATATTTAAAATTTTATCATCTGCTGACATTTTTTCAAATCTTCAAATTGGCTTCCGTGATTCCATTTTCCTTGTCGATATCTGGGACGCTATTCGGATTTCAATTCTTTTTATGAAAATACGTTAATCTTTAGTCTTAATCTTAACTGCAAACATGGGTTTGAGGGGAGTGTCATATATGGTGCTTCTGTTTTGTATCTATAGATTCTTGACAAACCTCAAAGAAGAATCTGCAATGTTATCGGTCTTGACCTGACATATCGGCTTCAGTTACTTCCCTACTGTTGTAATATAGCTTCCTTTTGTCTTTTTTATAGATGGCAATTGTTATGATGAACTTTCCTCTTTGATACCTTGCATTCACAAATTTAAGTGCAGTACTAGATTGGCAGCTAAGTCTCACCATTTTGCAGTTGAAATTGTTAGATGTAATCGTAACTTCTGTTAAAATAGTGTCTTCTCTTGCACTTCTCGCCTGTGGAACGTTTTAGGCTTATTGCTTTCCTATCATTTTCAAAAATTTAAATATGACGTTAATCTTCTGTGTCCTTGAATCCTATTGTTTTGTTGTTCTTTGTCTACTTAATAACGTTTTCTCAGTATCCTTCACTCTTGATAATATGCCGCATTTTAGTGGCTTTATTGCCTTGCTTGGAGTGAAATTATTTTCTTTTTAAAGTAATCAATAAGGTTTGTTTTTTTTTCTCGTGTCTGAGAGATTCGCATTAACTTATGTAACACACTTGAATTTTGAAAATGCAAAAGCAGCTGTTTTAACCAATCAGTGCGAAGATTCATTTTTCTACTATCTGGGTACGAGTACCCTGGATGAAAATAAGAAACTCTTTCGATAGAATTTCGGTATTGATTACACTACTCATGTTACCGATCGATCGAAGGTAAAGAACTTTTTTATACGCGATAAAATTGCATATTCTTGCGATTAAACTGCAGAAAACTAAACAAGATCTTAAACAAGTCTTTTAAGCAATGAGCCGATCGATTCCAAATTTTCAGAATTCATTTCATCCCAAAACCCCGATCGTTTCGACTGGGAATTAAAAAGAAAATTTTCATTATTATTATTATTATTATTATTATTATTATTATGTCCACAGCTTTAATGTCATATTCACAATGTTTTGGCCGTTGTACGTTCCGGACTTCTTCAGATGATATACGTTGGAATTTATTTAGTCTACGTGCCATGCCTTTTCTGGATATCTCAGGTTTAGATAATCCCCTTGATTTACTTAATTCTCCAAGTTTTGTTCACCTATGCTGTGACTAGGTATTGAACTCGCAACTCTTTCGGTCAAGTCACTTTTTAGATTAATTCAACCAACGCTTTTATCCAATGGGGGTGGGTCAGTTATCCACTGCTGGGGACAGTTATCCACTGATGGGATCAGTTTATCCACTAAGCCATGTGTCTCCAAGGACACATGGCCTAGTGGATAAAAGTGTTGGTTGAACTACTCCAGTGACTTGACCCAAAGTTCAATACCTGGTCACAACAGAGGTGAAGAAAAATTTGAAGAGTTGAGATACTAAAGGGAGATAACTGAAGCAGAAATATCCAAAGAAATGCGTGGAACATGGACCTAAATAATGGGTTCCGTTCGAGATTCCAGCATATATCACCTGAAGAAGGTCAGAGCCTACAATGCCTGAAAGATGAGGACAATAGTCTGAACAATGTAATTAGTTTAAAGTTACAATACCACATCTCAGAAATATAGACAGATTCTTTTCTTGAGAAATAAATTTAAGTTGTACGCTTCCAAATCCAAATAGGTGAAATAGTACAGTAGACTGGGCTATCTAACCTAGAAGGGTAATCAATCTAGAAAGACTGCTATGAATTTAAAACCATTCTATTAGCAATCAGATTATCTTGTTAGCATTTACTAATGTTAGTATGACACAAGGCCAAAATGGACTAAGAATAGGAAAAGTGTGTGGCACCAACACTCCAAATGCGGTTTCTTGATTTCCAGTCAACTTTGATATTCAAAAATGTAAATACAATGCCAATCGTTATCTTCTGTCTTCTAAATTTATGTTCTTTTATTGTTTTCTCGACTCCTCCCCCCGCCCCTGATAAAGATTTCCTTTTCTTAAATGCTCTCTAAAACACAACTGGAATTTTTGATATCCTCATATACCGCATTTATGAGATTTCGATTTCAAGGTCATTGAATATATATATATATATATATATATATATATATATATATATATAAAGTTGCAAATTAAAAAAAAAACAGTTATTTCTGAAGAAAGATTGAGGTTAATCTGAAATATCAAATATATATAAATAAATACTTTCATAAAAAAAATTATTATTTTTTAATTTGCAACTTTTTCTATATATACATACTAAGAAAGTATACGTGGCTTCTCATTATGCTATATATATATATATGTGTGTGTGTGTCTGTGTATGTATGTATGTATGTATGTATGTATAATGGCTGCTAACTCGTTGTCGAGTATGACCATAGTAAGATATTATTGCAAGACTCAGTTGTGACTTACGATATCAAGCAATGCCATGTATGAATTTTTTTAAAGTGAAGAAAGACGTTGAACTGTGTCAATCCCACTCTCTAAGTGAGAACAGCATGTAACTTACCCACCCATCAATAAAAAGAAGCAGTAAATATCGTCGGATGCTTTCAAGCTACAGATGTTATATCAGTTTTCGTTCTCTTGGTTGAATACCTTACAAAGGTACACTCCCAGTGGTCTTACCGCGCTCCAGGACACCAATTCGTGTATTTACTCCTCCACACGCCTGTGCAAAATGGCCGTTGATCCCATGAAAGGATTCATCCGACCATCGACAGGCCATGCAGTCCTGCAATGTGTTGAAACATCCTTCTCACCAGAAAACTCTTAGTCGCCGTAGCCAAGAAATAAAAATGCTTCTGTTCTGCACAACACAACGAAAGATTTTATATTTTTCTACATAAACTCATTCCTTCTCAATGCACTTAATTCAATGATTAATATAGCCGAAATATTATTACTGTAAAATGTCATATAAAAATTCAGCCGATAACCGCTTGTCAAGCTAAAGGCCTATTGTTCTCTCGTCTCGTGCCTGCATACTTTACACCGATCGGTGTATTCTCTGAGTTTTTGTACTATAATTGTAGCCCAGCGTTTGTATATAAGCTTATGCATTTGTGCTCCCATAACATACGCATGCGTATATGAAGTTTTTTTGCTATGGCGCATGTATTTGTTTTCGTGCCTTAAAGCGCAGCTATTTGTGCAGATCAAATTAATACGCGAGCGTGCTATTTAACCGTTTTTAGAATGTCGTCTCCGTCCGGCTCAAGTGCTCTTCTAAAAATGTCAATATTTGGTGACAGCTGTGGGCGATCCTTCTGCTTGGCTGTATAGTTCAGTCTACTATTTAAACCAGAATCTACATTTTATATATCTCAGTCAATCCCAACACACAACTCTCTTCCTCACTCCAATATGGCCGTCACGCGACACCTTGTCCTTTTCCTTTGTATTTTCATATTTTCCCCTTTTTTTTTAAAAAAAAAAAAGAAGTTTAATCTTGTTCCTTATCTTGTTAATTCTTTTATTTTTTTATTTTTTGTCAGTGACCATTTATAGCGAAAGATTGTTGCATTCAAAGAGTAATGAACTCAGACTCATGCAAGCTTATATAGATATCATTCACATTAAATATGTGTACATTTAGCACAAGGAGGACAAGTATAGTAAAAAAGAAAAAACAACAACTCTTAATCAATATATTTCTTGATTAATTGATCGCTATCTCACCTATGTTCGTTTTTTCCACAAATGCAACATTTGCGATCGTTAATCT
>CAHIKZ030005597.1:2127500-2135000 GCA_903632075.3 Acanthosepion pharaonis | reverse complement strand
GACACATCCCCTCACCAGGTCCAATAAAACTGTCAAACTGACCAGAGAATTCAGACTAACATGTATCTATCCAGCTCTTATCTCAAATAACAACTTAAAAGAGACTGTTTGACCAACACAAGGAATGTTAAAAGATTCATGTTAAAAAGATAAAAAAATTAAAAAAAACAAATGAAAACTACAGACAAAAGTTAATTTTCTCCAGCAAAAGACATTCATTTCTGTAGTTTAGTGCTACCAGCAAGCAGAAATATTTCTCCTCCTGATGATGGCCATTTCGGTCGAAACTAGTCGAGGAATCTAAATGGAATAATAATAAAAAAACGAAAGAATATTAATCTACAACCCAGTGTGTCTAAAGATTTTAATTTTTTATTTTCTTATTGTTCAATATATATATATATATATATATATATATATATATATATATATATATATATATATATACTATAAGGAATTAATGAATTTTTATTTATAATCCGACATTATTTCTAATTGCTATAAACGCTATAGTGGGTAAATACACAGGTTAGACACCTATGCTTTTTTTATGCAGAATAACTTATGTCCAGCGACTTGAGTTTTAGATAGACAAAGAAGGGGGCACATTTTCTTACTTAAATAAAGAAAATTTTCTATTTCTTTATTACATAAAAACCAAGTACCATATCCAAATTATATTTGTTACTACTATAAACAAAAATAAAATGAATAGTTAACATTAACATGTGTGACGATCTTGAGTATTGGAATATTGCCATTTTGTTGATTTTTTTCTATAGTAAAATTTCAAGACCGAAAATGTATTTAGTTTCTATGATTAGCCTTCCTAATTTATAATATAAATGTGAGATCCTTTAGTTATTTAATAGTTTTATCTGACCTTCATGAGCAACAGGCCCGCAAACCTTCGAAGTTGAAGAAAGTCATTCTACATTCTTTGATTTACTGATTATATATATATATTGATATTAATCATCAGTCAGGATATTTCCAAAAGGATATAAATCTAGGGAGTGCTCTATGTCAGAGACAGAGGAATAATTGTTATTAAAATCACGAACTCTTAATATATATATATATATATATATATATATATGTGTTTTTGTGTGTGTGTGTGTGTGTGGTAGATCGAGTCATCATAACCCGGGAATTCTCATTAAAAATGACTGACAAAGTGCAACTTCTATTTAATTTTGCTTATTTTTGGTCTTGGGATACAATATTTTCATTGTGTAAGTGATCCTTCTTTCCGAGCGCTTTCGGAGAAGTAACGTATATATATATATATATATGTGTGTGTGTGTGTGTGTGTGTGTGTGTGTGTGTGTGTGTGTGTGTGTTCGTTTATATATGGGATCGGATTTCCTACATTTTTCAACCGATTTCAACAAAACTTCACTTTTTTGGGCAGGTAGTGTTTCTTATTGTCTTGCACACTTTTTTCTTTATTTTTACATTCAGAATGATTTAAAAATTCCATTTACAAGACATTTGTTTATATGTGTGTAAAACTGACATACTCATAAATATAAATATATAAACATTCAATTTATATAAAACATATATTTAGTTTCTAGATCCGTTCACAGGTTAGAATTTCAAATTATAAAACTGTACTCTTGATGTATCGTCTGCATGTGAGTATGCCACCGATTCTTGCTTTCATTTTCAACTATATTTCAGATTTTAAATTTGAAAGTTTACCTCTCTTTTTCTTTTCAAACATTATACTTTTATTTATAATTTTCCTCATTTATTTTTAATTATTTTTACCACCCACCATTCGCCACCAAATTTGATTGAACTGTGTAAATTACGCCAAGGCAGCACTTTTCTCAACGCTATGTAGTTCTCGCAAGTTTTCTCGTGTTAACGAGATGTGACTGCGCGTGCGCCGCGTTAATCTTAATGTATGCACGGCTTCTCTTCGTTGTCGCCTTTTTCTGTTATTAACCCTGGCTTGCTGTTCATGTCGAGCTAATCGACCGGCCATTGCGTACCTTTTTGTTCGTCTATCATTTTCCTGCTTGGTCTGAATAGCGTTGTAGTGTTCGGGTAAATTCATTTGATGGCTTCAATCGAAAAATTAAATGAGAAAACGGACGACTGATGATGGGTTCCAACAAAATTTTGATTGGGTTAAATTCATTATGTATACGATTCGTTGATCAGAATACAAGCCTATTTTTAAATACTTTTCATTTCATTTATTTATTTTACTTAATTCTTCTTCTTATCACTGATCAAGGTAGAAATGAAAACGGGGCATTATCTGTAGGTAGGTGTACAGAATTGTATTATGGACATCTGAAAAGTATATAATAATATATACAAATATATTAAAACAAAGGGGAGGAGACAATGATAAGAAAAAATATTACTCAGCGTAAAATGGTAAATCGAAAAATACAAAAAATTATATATATATATATATATATATATATATATATATATATATGAACAGAAAACACAAAATATGGTTACCAGGTTATCGCTCCTTGCTCTTCAGAGCTCAATCGAGAATGAAAACAGATAAATATATACATAACGATCAAAATAATTGTAAAGGAAAAAAATACTACCATCAACAACAGTAGAAATGACTATAAGGACCCAAAACTACCAACAGGGGAAAGAGTGTATTCTAGATACGGTATATATATATATATATATATATATATATATATATATATATATATATATATATATATGAAACAGAAAACACAAAATATGGTTACCAGGTTATCGCTCCTTGCTCTTCAGAGCTCAATCGAGAATGAAACAGATAAATATATACATAACGATCAAAATAATTGTAAAGGAAAAAATACTACCATCAACAACAGTAGAAATGACTATAAGGACCCAAAACTACCAACAGGGGAAAGAGTGTATTCTAGATACGGTATATATATATATATATATATATATATATATATATATATATATATATATATATATATATGAAACAGAAAACACAAAAATATGGTTACCAGGTTATCGCTCCTTGCTCTTCAGAGCTCAATCGAGAATGAAACAGATAAATATATACATAACGATCAAAATAATTGTAAAGAAAAATACTACCAATCAACAACAGTAGAAATGACTATAAGGACCCAAAAACTACCAACAGGGGAAAGAGTGTATTCTAGATACGGTATATATATATATATATATATATATATATATATATATATATATATATATATATATATATAAGTATAAAATTGGTGTAGACAGAATAAAATTTCAATAACCAAAAACACTATTCTTAAGGGAGTGCTCAATACAGAGTAGAGCAAATATTATTTATTAAAAAATTATAACATAAACATGTTGTTGAATTCAACACCATCACTTGACAGGACACCAGAAGTGTTGATACAAAATGGCTATTTTTGTAGTGAAGTTATAACATGTTTATGTTATAATTTCTGAATAAATAAATCTACGGAGCATAAATATTATAAATTTATTTATTTAAAAATATGGTTCCATCGCTACATAGGAATTACCATGTTTCAAAAACAAAAGCTAAAACTTCAAATTCAATTATAGAATTAAATAAAATTAAATTAATGTCCCTAGTTCTGTTTCATTTTCAAGCGAATTTTGGAATAACTTATTTTGAAATGTACTGAGTTTTATAAACACATTCATTCATAATATTCGTTTCTATGGATATGGGGAGAACCAGTTATTTTAACAAGCGGCGGTAGGGTATTCTTTTTCACTGACAACTATTGTATCAAAATATGAGTTACTTTCAAAAAGAGGTTAAATCAAGGTAGGGTAGGGGTGCCTTTTTCAAACGAATGATGACATTCGTTCGACGCATGTTGTCTGGTCTTTTCCAACAACAGAAAGTTTTTCGGCACATTTGTTTCGCCGTAAAATTATAAAACTCAGTAAATTTCAAAATAAATTATTCCAAAATTCGCTTGAAAATGAAAAAGAACTAGGGACTTTAATTCAATTTAATTCTGTAATTGAAATCTTTAGTTTCTTTTTTTGAAACATGGTAATTCCTGTGTAGCGAGGGAACCATATTTTTAAATAAGTAAGACATTACATTTAAATTTTTGCAGATTAAAGTTAGCTGAAAAGCATGGAGCCGGAAGGGAGTCCTACAAGTGAGAAGTGCGAAAACAGAAACTGTCAGCATAGAACTTCCGGTTGCATCTAGCCAGCTCAACTGTAAATTATAGATCTCGACGCCAATCTAGTATTGTGCTACATGATAACCTCATGGGGGGATGACTAAATACTAGTCGATGTCGGACGATAGTAGTCGACAGTTAGTTGAATACGAAAGTAGTCAGCGACCACAAGATTACTCTGCATAATACCTATTAGATCAAGTTCCTAACGTTTTGCCCGTCGAACTATTTAGGACATATTTAGTACAAATACAAGCCTCCACTGCGAAATAACTCCACAACAGGATCGTAGTCGGGATCATCAAGTCAGTGCGAACTCCACGATCCTTTCCTTGGCGGTAAAAAAAACAAAAAAAAAGTTAAAGATCCATTTCGATTATAATTTATTTCTTTAATATTGCTATATTCATCTCTTCAAACCGAAAGTTTTTAATAAATGGAGACATTTCATCCGGACTGATAAACTAGATTAACAGGACGAGAATAAAGTGGGGAGGAGGAAGAAAGCTGAAGAGAAAGAAAGTAAAATAACAGGTTTTTGAATATCTCTCTCCCTCCCCTCACTTTTATGTTTTAAAAAGTATTTTATAATACTTTTTAAAACATAAAAGGGGAAGGGAGAGGAGAGGGGTAGGGGGGAGAGAGTAATGGAAGGGAAAGGGAAGAAGGAAGAAGGAAGAAATAAATGATTGGATAATAGTAAAACTAAAATAGAATAACCAGGCCAAGAATTTTTTGCTTAAATGGTTGAACAAGTTTGCACATTGGGTGATCAGACTTGAAAGGTTTACAGCAAATTGTCCGATAGCGGCTGTTATTTTAGACGGCAATAATGATCACAAATTCAAATTAGTTAGTCTAACAAAGATAACACTAATAATAATAATAATAATAATAATATCCAACATAAATAAATTAATTAAAATAAAATAAAGTAAAATAAAAAGATAAATAAATAATTAGATCTGTTATATACCGTGCCTATGAACACTAATGGGTATGTCCCAATCCTCATAAAACGTTGGACACTATTGTAAGTGGGAGTAATATGCGGTTTAAGTAGTCCACCCCTAGCAGTAGTTTACCTACTTCACGCCGCTGTCGAGTACTGTATTTTGTTGATGTTATAAAGATTATCATTTCATTTTCAACCTCCGTTTTGGTATTTCCTTATTCAGTAACCCTTTCTAGGTTACAACAGATATGAAAAGACTGCAGATAGATAGATAGATAGATAGATAGATAGATAGATAGATAGATATTGTTATATACCGTACCTATGAACACTAAACGGTATGTCTAAATCCTCATAAATACGTTGGACACTATTGTAAGCGGGGGTAATATGCTGTCTAAGTAGTTCACCACTAGTAGTGGTTTACCTATTTCACGCCGCTGGCGAGTATTGTATTTTGTTGATGTTATAAAGATTACCATTTCATTTCCAACCTCCGTTTTGGTTATTCCTCATTCAGCAACCCTTTCTAGGCTACAACAAAATTAATATATAGATAAATATAGAGAAGAAATTTTGAATATAAACATAAAATGATAAACGTAATAAAGATACACCTATTAATAATATTACTAAAATTATTAATTTAAAATTATAGATAATGTACACATCAGCAAGACAATCGTATATATGACCACATAAAAAACACAAAAGTGCGGGATAAGCAATGTAATGATATATACACATATATGCATATGAATACATGTGCACACATATATGCTCGTACCCATATAAAAGAATCAACACATCAAGTGTATATCCCCCAAAGTCAAAGTTTTTAGAGGATTTTAAACTTGTTCTTATGTTTACACTTGAAAATATGTTATTTTTTTTTATTCAATAATTAGTCAGCATTTATGTATTTAATTATTGTAATCTTCTCTTGTATGTACAAACTGCATCTGTTCCAGAAGTTGTTGGGAGTTTGAGACCGACATATTATGTCCCATTTAATTTGTGGGGTGAAGCCCTTATATTTAATACTCCAATAATGCTTAGATAGAGCAGTTTGGTGCCTTAAGGAAGCATTGGATAAGGAATGCCGGTGATAGTAAAGTATCTGTTTCCAACTACCATCGGATATCCCTATGTATATTTTTATCATTAATATTGTCTTTCGGAAAAATGGTAGCGTGGTGTACCACATTTTCCGAATTAAAAATACCTCCAACTGGGCTGCTGGTCCTTGCTTTCCCTTCCTCCTGTTAATCTAGTATATCAGTCCGGATAAAGTGGCTCCATTTATTAAGAACTTTCAGTCTGAAGAGATGAATATAGCAATATTCACGAAATAAATTGTAACCGAAATGGATCTTTAACGATTTTTCTTGATTCATTATTGTCATAATGTTCTGTAATTTACACTGAGCTCTCTTTGAATTAATATCCTCGTTGGAATTAGCCCTAACAGTCACAAATTGTTATTATTAATATATATATATATATATATATATATATATATATATATAGAGAGAGAGAGAGAGAGAGAATATTGATTGATTGATTCGTTTTCTACTACTTATCTCTAATAATCTAACTAATTATTGCTAATACCCTTGGGAAAGGTATGAATCCTCTTCTTTTCCCTACAGCTAGGGGTAAGTACTAGGACAGACCGGGTTCTTGGATGGCAACTGGTCTACTGCAGAAAGAAATGGCAACCTACTGCGGGAAAAAATCTGCCTCGTCAGGCATGTATCGAAAGGTATATGATTGCCTGGGCGTGTATCACGCATGGCACATAACTGACTGATTGTGTTAGTAATATATATTCAATCATTAGCGTGAACGAAAGTTTTGGCTTATTTGTTTCATATATTCATAATAATATGCTCTTATATTATGTAATCATCAAAGTGAATGAAAATTTTGACGCATTGCTTTAATAAATCCTGCCTCAGTTATACAATTTGTTATAATGGTAAATTAAAGTTTTGACGGATTGCTTCAGTAAATCCTATTTGTTATGTAATGTAATTGTCAGAGTGTAATAAAGTTTCGGCGTATTTATTTAATAAGTCCGATTCATAATATCAGTTTACATAAACAGCTCATAGTAAATAAATTATAATGGGTTATCATTTATAGTGAAGTGTATGAGTGGTGAAACAGATTAGATTGATTTGGCCTTGTTAGTTAGATAAACCACCATAAGACGGATATAAAACAAGAAAATCAAATTGTAAAGTGAAACAACAAATTTATATACATATAAATCAATTTAGGCTTTTACAAATAAAATTAATGTATTTTGGTTGATGCAAGGTCGTCATAATGTTCGTAGTAGTCTTTGCAAGAATGATTTTATGTGTACGCGGG
>CAHIKZ030005597.1:2095000-2122500 GCA_903632075.3 Acanthosepion pharaonis | reverse complement strand
CTCAAACCTGATCAACGACTATCCCTTTGTTATCAATGAGTTTTATTAGGAAATTATTATCAATAAATGCACACGCGTTCGCGCACACACGCACACACACGCTCACACACACACACATATATATGTATGTATGTATGTACACAACCGACAATATATGCTTAATTTTTTATTATATTTTCCCAATGTTTGGATAAGGTGTTGAGTATTATGCTCGAAACCTTGTTGGTTCTTTTTAATCAAATTTTGGATGAATACTTGCTGCCTGAATACAACTTACACACACACACAGAGGCACAAACACACATATACACACACATATATATATATATATATATATATATATATCATGAAATTATGGGATGTATTTTCATGGAATTTCTTGAGTCTACTACTTTGAAAAACATTTACCTAAAGTATCGAATTCCGATATATTGACGATGCTCTATTAATATATCCTCCTTATACTAATTTACCGAATCTTGTGTATACTATATATATATATATATATATATATATATATATATATATATAGTGAAAGGGATAAATTATGTTTTAAATTACTCAAATATGAAAAATAATACTGACATCTGATTTTAAGAGATATATTTGCCAAAATTACATAAAATTATTTTAAAATACTAGAAGTGTAAATCTATTCAATAAAATCACCACTGGCTTCAACCACGGCCTTCAGATGATGTGAGAATCTCCTGCAAGTCTTTTAGACGGTCTCCTTGTTTTAGTTTAGTCGATGCTGCCATAATTCTTGCCTTCAGTTCATCTTTGGTGTTACAAGTTTTGTTCGTCTGTCGCTCAATTTCGCCCCCCTATAATAAAAGAGGTTGTAGTCTGGGAAGTTAGGTGGTCAGATTTAAGCGGTGATGTGGTCGGAGAAATTGTCCGACGGCCATGAATGGTTCTTCTGTTTGTGTGACATGGTGCAGAATCCTGTTGCCAGACATAGTGTCTTCCAGCAACTGCCCTCTTGACCCAGCGTAGCACTACCTCCTCAAGGCAATTGATGTAGGTTTGAGACTGAGGCCCTCGCGAACTAATTCGGCAGCTCTTTTCTCATCAGAACGGTTAGAATGAGTTTTCCAAGCTGCCGTACCTTCGTAATCACCATTAGACTCATCCAACTCTTTCCGAATTCTCTACACTGTCCTCAAATTGACACCCAAGCACTCTGAAATGTTCTTATTGGAGCTTTCGGTGTGAATGCCAAGCAGTACAGCATGTCATTTTCAAATTTCTGGCGGAGTGAAACGCGTCATGGTGCTCTTTTTCTCACAGACGGTGCCCAACTGACCCTACTATACTGTCGATAAAATCAAAAACAAAAAAAAGCGCATGCGGGAAATTTAAAATATAAAATATCGTTATTTTACCCATTGCTCACTGTATACGGTGTATTTAGTCAGAAAGAAGTCATCCAAATTAGCCAAGTTTTTGTTATATTCAACCAATATGGTTTTTTGAAATTCTTGTTATATTTTTTGTCAAATTTCCAACTAAGGTGGAGTAATGGATAGTGACTCAGATTGAGGAATTGGAGAGCCGAGTTCGAATTCCAGTCGCACCCATTACATTCACTTACGTGCTATTACCCTTGGGAAAGGTATTAATCCTCTTCTTCTCCCCCAGCTATGGGTAAATAGCAGGACAGACCGGGTTCTACAGCGTTGGATGGCAACTGGTCTACTGCAGAAAGAAATGGCAACCTAATACAGGAAAAAATCTGACTCGTCAGTCATGTATCGAAAGATACATGATCGCCTAAGCGTGTATCACGCATTGCACATAAGTGGCCACAGACCGGGTTCTATAGCCTTGGATGGCAACTGGTCTACTGCAGAAAGAAATGGCTACCTACTGCGGGAAAAAATTTGCCTCGTTAGTCATGTATCGAAAGATACATGATCGCGTAAGTGTGTATCATGCATTGCACAAAACTGAGTGATATCAGGATCGAAATATTACTGACAACTAAACGTTCAACCTTCTTAGAATTGATGTTTAGTCCTTTCTTCTTTCCTTCCTTTACTACCTTCTGTAGGCGTTTCTGTATTTTTCATTCCCTGTTTGCTATTAACACTGTGTCATCTGCATATGTTAAGCTTACCTAGCAGTTCAAACAGTTCTTTGTGATATACTTTATCAAACGCTTTTGCATGATCTATAAAACATATATATATACACTTCCTCTTGTACTTGCAATGCTCTTTCAGAAAGTTTATCTTCATTTTCTATAAGTTTTATTATATCATTCATATTCTATTCATTTATATTCATATTCAATGCATTCATATTATTCCTATATTGTGTCTTGTCAGTAGAGTCTAGAATATACCGAATGTATCTCCTGCAAAGGGGTATAACCGGCTTCCAAGAAGGGCTACCTTCTGAATGGTGGCCTGAAAACTGAATTATCAACTGTTATGTTATATACCGTACCTATGAGCACTAATAGGTATGTCCCAATCCTCATAAATACAATGGATACTATTGTAAATGAGGCTATCTTTGCTGGTAGCATGAGCTGTCAGCGTGGGAAGCTCTTGCCGTGTCTAACTCTCTGCCTTCGAGCAGAGAGGAACCCGGAAGAAGATATGTCGAAGTGCAGAGTCACGTCCGGGGAGGTAGACAGTCCTCGATCCCGCGTATGCAGGGTCTACGGGCAATTTTTGCCCGAGCTCACAGGTTCGATTTCCCCACATTAAATTTGGCCTTGTGCCGCATCCTACTTCGTGGGGAGGCAGGTAAATATCGTAATATGCTGTCTTTGCTGGTAGCGTGAGCTGTCAGCGTGAGACGCTCTTGCCGTCTCGAACTCTCTGCCTTCGAGCTGAGAGGAAACCGGACGAAGGTCAGTATGAGTGTACAGATTCGATTTCCCCACATTAAATTTGGCCTTGTGCCACATCCTACTTCGTCAGGAGGCAGATAAATATCGTAATATGCTAAGTAGTCCACTACTAGCATTGGTTAAGCTACTTCACTTTTGGTTTTCAGGTGCATTTCAAAGGGGCCGCACACTGGGGCCGACCACAATAAAACCAGGAAGTCTCCTTCCTGAAAAATCGATCATGGCCAGAATGAGAATGTGCCCATATAACTTGACCAATATAGACTCATGTAGAACCTTGACCAATATTTGCCTTTAAACTCAGTTATAAATCCGAACAATGTTTACCTATAGTCTCAAGTATAAATCCGAAAAATGTTTACCTATAGTCTCAAGTATAAATCCGAACAATGTTTACCTATAGTCTCAAGTATAAATCCGAAAAATGTTTACCTATAGTCTCAAGTATAAATCCGAACAATGTTTACCTATAGTCTCAAGTATAAATCCGAAAAATGTTTACCTATAGTCTCAAGTATAAATCCGAAAAACGTTTACCTATAAACTCAAGTATAATAAAATAATCTTGACATAAAATAACTCTAAAAAGTTGATATTATATATTCAACCAAGCTTAATATGTCGTGAAGTCAACAACCCAACTTAACATTATATATATATATATATGCATATGAAATTCTTAAAATACATTTACAGCAAGGTTATATTAATCCTAACCTATTTGCATCCAAATAAAAGATTGTCACTTTGTTATCAATGAGTTTTATTATGCAATCATTAACAATACATTTACATTATGCACATATAAAACCTATTTCTCCTAAAAGCTATGACATAAATCCTGATCACAGACTGGCTATGATCATAGATCAATGAATTTTACATTAAAATCTCTATCAGTGAATTTACATTGTATAGATTAATCCTCTGCTGCCAGTAAGAATTGACGTAATTTCTAATCCATGATTTTACCAATTGTTCGTAATCAATATTTATTAAAATTAAATCATTCCCAATACATTTACATTATACGCATATTAGCACCATTCAGTCTGTAAACTTGACCTTAATTCTCGATAATTGCTTATCTGCTTTATTTTTGTTTTTCATTTTCTTTTTTCCTTCCATTGACTTCCATTACAAAATCATTATTAATGCATTTGCCATATGCTTGCCTTATTTCTTGAACAATGACTATCTATTTTTTGTCAATTAGTTGTATTAAGAAATCATTAATTATTTGAGCATTTATATTAACCATATATTAGCATTATTTTATTTGTAATGTTTTCCTTATTTCTTGACTCTTGACTATTCGTTTGTTTGCAATCAAATCATTTTCATTATCTATATATATATATGTATATATATATATATATATATATATATATATATATATAATGAGAATATAATTCCAGTCTTTTCTGTTCATTTACCCACAAATATTCTCGGGAAAGGTATGAATCCATCGCTTCACCCCCACCCAAGGCTATGGGTTAAATAGTAGGACAGACTGGGTTCTTTAAAAGAAATGGCAACCTACTGCGGGAAAAATTCTCAAGCGTCTATCACATATGGCACTTAACTGACTGGCTGATATAAATCTAACGTTTCACTTTTATTAAAGCGAATAATAATAATAAAAGTGAAACATGTTCGATTGGTATACGTTTCCTATTTGTTCCTTTCTTTTATTTTATTATATATATATATATATATATATATATATAGAGAGAGAGAGAGAGAGAGATAGATAGATAGATAGATAGATAGATAGATAGATAGATAGATAGATAGTTAGTGAGAGACGGAGAGACAGAGAGAGATACAGATATATAGAGAGAGATAGAATAAAAAAAACAACATTGAATTCTTATATTGGTCAGACATGCACCACACTTTCTCGGGGGTTGACTTGTGAAATTTTAGTGAAATTCGCGCAGATAACTGTCAACACGTCACAAAAAAAAAAAACAACATATCTGCATTTTAATAGATAACATCAAAATATTGTACCGGACTCAAAAGAAAGTATCAACATCACTTGAAATTATTATAATACAAAAGAAACAATCCATATTATATGTATTTATTCAGAGAAGATGAGATATTGAAGTGAGCAGACAAAGATTTAATATGCGTACAAAATATTTAATACGCATACCAAAACAATATGTATGAATATTCGACACACGCTCTTCTGTTTAACCATTATATATATATATATATATATATATAAGTGTGTGTGTTTGCGTGTGTGTATAAAAACAAGCAAGAGGAAAATCAATTCTCAGCCGATCTCTTCCTCAGAGGCCGAAATGCGTCGGCTAAGAATAGTTTTTCCTCTTGTCTCTTTTTTATTCATTCTATTCCTCTACAGATACATCTATCTGAAAATAATTTACTTACACAATTTCACTCACAAGACCTGGGTTAACTAGTGGTATTTTCCATGCAATTTCCAAAGTTACCAGACACTAGGATCCCCTCCCCCCAGGCCGATATTATCATGAATATCAAGAAGTCACCTCTCTGATAAATCGACCATGGTGAAATTCGAACTTTGGTCTCATTATCAGAAGGTAAATATTTTAACCACTCGACCATATATATATATATATATATATATATATATATATATATATACATACTACTTGTACTTAAAACTCATCACCAATGATTTCAAATGTTACACTTCTATCAATTAGCAGTATATATATATATATAATATGAATCCTCTTATTCTGCCCCCAACTATGGGTAAATAGCAGGACAGACCGGGTTCTATAGCCTTAAATTGCAACTGGTCTACCGCAGAAAGAAATGGTAACCTACTGAGGGAAAAACATCTACTTTGTCAATCATGTATCTAAAGATACATGATCGCGTCATTGTATATCACGCATGACTGACATAACTGACTTATATATATATATATATATATATATATATATATATATAGAGAGAGAGAGAGAGAGAGAGAGAGAAAAAGAGATAAATGAGATAGATAGATTAGTATTCATCCGACAAGAAAGTTGAAGATACAACTTGTTTCATGCCTATATCATTTCTGCGCGTCCTGGGTAAGACGATAAACTATAATCCTGCAGCAAGGTCTCTGATCAGGAGGTTTTGAAAAGCGTGGAACCACCTATTAATTGCTGGTGTTCCCAGGTTCACACGGATCTGGGGTGGTAGTACCTGTTAGGGTCCCAATTATAGGCAAATAGTTAACACCCACTATGAAAGTGTATAGATTTTTATACCAGAAATACTTTGTAAAAAACTTTACCAGCAATACCTTATTACCAGGAATACATTTTTGAAAAATATACATATATATTACCAGCTATATATTTCTGAAAAAAAATAGCAGCTATACATTTTGGAAAAAAGATATTACCAGAAATAAACATTTGAAGGAAAAAATATTACCAGCAATACATATACGATGGAAAATATTACCAACAATAAAAATAAATTCCAATAACCAAAAAATACTATTCTTAACAGAGTGCTCAACACAGACTAGAGTATTCTACATTCAACGCCATCACTCGATAAGACACCAAAAGTGTTGAAACAAAATAGCTATTTTTGTAGTGAGGTTATAACCTGTTGATGTTATAATTTTTGAATAAATAAAATTATATATATATATATATATATATATATATATATATAGCATATCGTAGACCTAAGAACCTAAAAGAAATCATAGGTAGTAACGACATTTCATGGGACAAGGTAATCCGTAATAAACTAAAGACAAAAACAACAAGATTTTCCCAACCATGTAACAACGAAAGGAGCTTATACTGCAACCACATTAGACACACAATTCATTCACTAGCTCAGTAACTAAATCTACTTTCAAAATCTACTACGACTCTAACCGTAGAAGTCATAATATAATTTACCTCCTAGACTGCACACTATGCCAGAAGCAATATGTAGGAAAATCGGAATGGCCCTTTCACTACAGAATTAATAATTATCGCAATCGAATTAAGTCGACTCCCCATGAAAGATTATTACCTGTAGATCAACATTTCCGCCCACAAAAACACGATTTTAAAATTCATGCCAAATTCACTATAACTGAGAGAATAGAAAAGTTCAGAGCAGATAACATTAGAAAGATATTCGAGTGCCAGGAAAATAAGTGGATCCGACATTTAAAAACGCACTATCCAGACGGGCTTAATCACAAATTTAACAATATAGATAGTAGGATTTAAGAAATTTCTTGTTGAAAATACATATATATTATTCATGAAAATAGTAAACATAAACTAAAACTTCTTGAAGCTAGCTATATTAAAAAATTGAAACCAACCCTTAATTAAATTAATTATCTATACTGCACAAATGTTTTAAAATGTTTACAGTAGATAGTTTAACATATCTAGATCTTAACTAATAGTTTCAAATAGTTTTTCTATAAAAAACATTTACACATTTCACTACCTTAAATATCTCCTTTAACGTTTGCAAGTATGTCGACATGATAAAATGTAAAAATTGTACAGTACATAACCATAGCGTTTTTTAATTCACACGTAAAAAAATTAATTTTCAGATGAGCACAACAATTTTGTCTTAGAAAAATGATGAACACAGCAAATTTTTTTATTAGAAAAAACAAAACCCTGATCTCGATATTGTGCTAATGTTGAGAGTACTCGGAATAAAATGAATTACATCAACATAGGAATTTTCTTTCTTCCTTTAATAAGGATACTAAAAAACATGTCCGTAATTACGAGAGGATCCTATTATATTCAAATGAGCGGAAGAACAAACGGAGTAAAATAAGTGACAAAATTAAGTGACAAAAATAAGATTATTGTCTATATTATTTAATGGAACATGCATCAATGAAAAAATGCTGCCTAAATACACATAATTTAAATTACATGATCCAGCAGCCCACCAAACTATCAACACTTGGAATTATAAATGTAGCCTTGTGAAAAGGCAAATTGAAATAGCCAAGAAAAAACTGAACACCCTTAACAGCAACAAACAGGACATTTACGATAAACTACAGTATATAACTACCCCGGACCAGCTGGAGGAAATTACACATAGGTCGTCGCTTGAAAATATTCCATGTAAACAAAAACAGACCATCATTATTGTTTTGTATGGTGTATTGTTTAATATATTGTAATGCAATTGCCATCTTTGATAATGGCTTATGTAAGCCGAAAGCTTAGATAGGATTAAAAAAATATGTATCAATATTGTGATTTTCTTTCTTCTTTTAATGATAATGCTATTAAGCTTATCAGACGATATGAGAAGAATTTACATAAAATAAATAGACAAAACTTGTCTATATTATTTAATGAAACATGCATCAATATATATATATATATATATATATATATATATATATATATATATATGTATGTATGTATGTATATATATATATATATAAAAAGAAAGAACAGTAAGGTATATAATCCGGTGTTTTTATAGATATTTTTATTTTTTAAAAATAGTGCTCAATGTAAATTTACAGAGCATTAATATTATAAATTAATTGATTAAAATATGTTTTTTTCGCTGCACATTTCTAACCATGTTTCAAAAATGGAAGCTAAAAGTTTCGAATTTAATTTTGTAATTAAATTAAAGACATTAGTTCCATTTCATCCTCAAGCGAATTTTGGAATAACTTATTTTTAAAATTACTGGGTTTAAAAGTTTGAGTTTATATATATATCACCCCTTACTTAGGGCCACCTAACTCCACAAACTACGACCCCCTTAATTATTATGTGAGAGGCAAAGTTAAGCGAGAGACAAAAAAAAAACACTTTGTAATACCAAAGATGAACTGAAGGCAAGGATTATGACAGTATTAACCAACTTAAACAAGGAGACCGTCCAGAAGAGTTGCTGGAGATTCTGAAGTTTTTGGGAGGCCGATGTTGAAGTCAACAGTGATTTTACTGAATAAATTTACTCTTTAGTATTTCAAGATATTTTCGTGAAAATGAGATGTCAGTGTTATGTCAATTTTTCGTAATTTAAACGACAATTTATCCATCGCAATATATATATATATATATATATATATATATATATATATATAAGATCCGATTTCATAATAGCACTCATTGACAACAAATAATAGGATAGGCGGCGATTAAGATTAAAGGCATAGATTGATTTAGTTGAACGGATTATAAACTTTTTGCAGCTTATTTTAAAGTGAGAAAATATTTTAAGCTTGTAAGAATCTGGGGGGAGATAATAATGATTTACTGATACAAATCCTCTAATTAATCCATAGCTGGGGGAAAGTGATAGATTTGTTTTAATAACCAAAAATAAATTATATATATATGTGTGTGTGTGTGTGTGTGTGTGTTTTGAACAATAAAAAATATTAAAAAAATTAAAATCTTCAGACACACTGGGTGGTATATTAATATTCTTTCGTTTTTATTATTATTTCAGTTAGATTCCTCGACTAGTTTCGGTCAACATGTCCATCATCAGAAAAAAAAACTTTCCGCTTGCAAGTAGCAGTGAACAACAGAAATGAATGTCTTGATGGAGAAAATGAACTTTTGTCTGTAGTTTTCATTTGTTTTGGGTTTTTTTGTGGGGGCGGGTTAATGAATTTTGGTCAGCCCTTGTGTTGGTCAAACAGTCTCTTTTAAGTTGTTATTTAAGATAAGAGCTGGTCATTTTGACAGTTTTATTGGTTCCTGGAAATGAGATGTGTCACTGTTAAGTGTGTGTGTTTTATTTGGTTCTTAGGGAGTGAGTGAGTATGATGTGTGTAAGTATGTATATTCGTGTGGGTGTTGGTATAAGTGTGAGGTCTCAACACCTCCGCAAGCATGTCTGTCTTGTGTAGGTGAGAAATGTGGGTAGGTCCTGATTTATGGGATTATATATTAATATTATCTATGAATATTGAATGTTGTATCTAACATCTCTCAACATTTACAACAACATGCCTGTCCAGATTCTCAATTTAGGAAAATTCTTGTTGAAAATACATCTATACTTATATATGTTTGGCACGTGGGAGAGGCGTTTCACCAACGACAGTCAAAAGAGCAGAGTAAAAACACTTGAAAATGAAATCGTATATGAAACGAGTGAGGCACCATGTTACAACAGGACAGAAAGTTAGAAGGTTAGAGATGGCGAAGATCATCTTGAATAAGTTGGAAAATTATCCTGAAATAATATATATATATATATATATATATATATATATATATATATATATATATATATATATATATATATATATATATATATATATATATATATTTGAACTTTTATTTCAATCCTTCGTGAGTTACCGATCCTTAGCTATGATTAATTAATGATGAACATTTCATTTTTGTTTATGATCGATTTCATGACAATTCTTCTGTTAAGCTTGGAGAGTAATTAGACATTCGTATTACCCAAGTAAAGTTCAATAGTGCTATAAAAATACTCGGAGAATTATAGTAAGATATCTTTCATCATTTCTATGATATAACGGTCCAAAGCTTAATGTAACAATTGGACAATTTTGCTGTTACATATATATATATATATATTACATACAAAGAAATAATCACACATAGAATCAATCAGAAGTATTAATGCGATTATTGGAGACATCCATCGCTAGAAAACATAATATATGCATTAAAATACTGTTCATCCATAGTGCGAGTTGATCCTCGTTGATAAACTTGTTGTCTGTAGTTTTCAGTTTATTTGATGTTAAAATGCTAGTACTTACGAATTTATAAGGAAAAACACACATGCCTGATGATGAATAGAAGACTATTCGTAAGTACTAGCATTTTAACATCAAATAAACTGAAACAGACAACAAGTTTATCAACGAGGATCAACTCTGCACTATGGATGAACAGTATTTTAATGCATATATTATGTTTTCTAGCGATGGATGTCGCCAATAATCGCATTAATACTTCTGATTGATTCTATGTGTGATCATTTCTTTGTATGTAAATTATATGCTGCCTAATGTTTTATATATATATATATGTGTGTGTGTGTGTGTGTGTGTGTGTGTGTGTGTGTGTGTGTGTGTGTGTGTAAACTTATGGAAGAAATTGCTAATGAGGAAGAATAAAAAAATGGATGTAAATGAGGACAATAAAAAGAAACGAAAATAAAAGGAAACAAATTGACACAATATATATATATATATGTATATATTCCAATAACAATTTTCAAGTAACAGATATTTGGTCTGACTGTTACACATCCTTCATGAATTGTCCTCTTCCATCAGTAGGTTAGCGATACTTCATAATCAGTGGCTGTTATCGATTGATTTTAGAATATCATTATCTATGCATTTCCCTTATACAGATATCAGTATTTGGGCTTGGTTTGGTTTTGTTTGTTTTACGGCCACATCATCCTGAATTGGTTATTTAATGCCGACAAAATTTTTATTGTTGGTAATAATTTTTTTTCAAAAATGTATTGCTGGTAATAATTTTTTTTACGAAGTATTTCTGGCATTAACACCTATATTTACACTTTCATAGTGTTTTGATCTCAGTTTGGGAGTTAATTATTTGCCCATAGCTGGAACCCTAACAGGTGCTACCACCCCAGGTTAGGGTGGACCTGGGAACACCAGCAATTAAGAGGTGGTTCCACACTCCTCAAAACCACCTGATCAGAGGTCTTGCTGCCGGATGTAGTTTATCGTCATACCCAGGACACGGATGTAGTTTATCGTCATATCCAGGACGGACAGTATTTTGCCTGTATCGGTTGCCGTATATGCCGATCAATAACTCTTGTATTGTCATCAATGCGTTTTATAAGGAAATAATTACCTTAGCATTTACATTATAGACGTATTAGCTATATTCTATATTTACAGTTTGACTTACATATTCATCAATCACTAAGTCATTGCTATCAATGGTTTTTATGAGCAAATCATTATCAATGCATTTATATTACACAATATTTTATTAATCCAATTCGATCTGGAATTAAATACGTGATTCACGCCAGGAAATACCAGAGGTCTGAATCGAATTTAATATCCATCAGGAAGCTTTGATCTAATAGGAATTGATCTCTGGTGACCACAGTATGTACTGGGTTCATTGTATGAGATATCAAAGTAAGTGAGGTAAATAGCAATAAGGATGTTCAGATTCAAAAAATCGTAAAACCGAGTCCGTAATTCCGAGGGTCAAAAATCAATTTCGCAAATCCAATCCAGTCAGAAAATACTGGGGACGGAAAACATAAGAGGTAAAAAGAAAGTGAAAAGTGGCGTGAATACTACAATAAGAGTATAAGGTCCAAACGGGCTTACTTTTAAGGGACAATGAAGTTATTGCCTTTAGTCAGTGTTTCTCAACCTTTTTAAGCAAAGGCACACTAAAGAGCAAACGAAAATATTACGGCACACTTAGCAAAAGTTTTAAAGGCTATACATTTAAATGTTATTAAATAAACCCATAGATTTAAAAAAAAAAAATACACACAAATATGAACTTATTTTGTTTCAAAGTTTCTATTCAACTATTTGTGCAGCTTATTTAGTATTTAGTGTTTTTTTTACGATTTCTTCAATGTTTGGTTGACTGTGCGATAAGCAGACCTCCATTTCTTCTTCAGTTGAGCGTAGTTTTTCTCGCTTCTTATTTTTTTGATATTGTTTAGGGTTGAGAAGCGTAATTCACATAAATAATAATTAGAAAATTACAATAAAACTGATAAAACCCTTTTAGCTAACACGAGATAAAAAGTTTAATACTTATTCATTTATTCAAATATTAACTCTGCATCATTATTATTTCCACACACACGCACGCACACATATGCACATATGTATGCCGTGACAATATTTTGCGGCGCACTTAAAATGATCGCGCGGCACGCTCGTGTGCTGCAACTCGGCGGTTGAGAATCACTGCCCTAGGTGGACCTTATTATTTTGGGGTTTTTTTTACTTAAATGCCTTAAGAAATCTGAAGAGGATACAATCTCACATTGGCCTGAAAGTTAGTTTTTGTTTCTGCTTAATTTTATGGAATTGTCATAAAAACAATGTCCAAAAACTACTTTAGGCCCCGTGTTTTTTGTTTTTTTTTTGTTGTTTTTTAGGGTACTCACAGGACAGATTGAAGGCAAGAGAGACAGAAAAACAACTTGTAACCTACCTAGCGAGCTTGAGTAAATGGATGGAACTACATGATTTAAAATTAGATAACTAAAAGACAAAGTTTAAATGCTACAAAGGACAGGAAACTGTGGAGAGCCGTGATCGCCAATGTCTTGAAGAGACATGGCACATAAGAAGAATACATGTATAGAGATAAATATCTCTCTGTACATTTACATATAGTATGTGATTCATACCAAGGAAATTACAGGTCTGAATCGAATTTAGTATCTATCAGGAGCCTTTGATCTAATAGGAGTTAATCTGCGGTAACTCTAATATGGACTGGGTTCATCCTAAGAGATACCAGACTTTTGTAATCAGTATTGCCTCAAAAAGGAAAAAAAACCTAGGAGATTTTTTTTAAATATTAACTGATTGGATACTTTCTTAACAAACCTTACATGACCAATGGACTTGAATGCCTAAAGAAATCTAAAAGAGGTACAATCAAATATTGGCCTGAAAGAGAGTTTCTGTTTCTGTCCAGTTCTGTCTTATGAATTTGTTATAAAAACAACTGCTCTAGTTTTTGTGTGTGTGTTGTTTTGTTTTTTGCTTTTTTTTTAATTTGATACACACGGGGCAGATTGAAAACAAGACAGACACATGAAAACAATGTGTAACTTACCTAGAGAGCTTGAGTAAATGGATGGCAGAATATGGTTTAGGAGAAATAACAAAGGGACAAAATATATTAAGAGCTACAAAGAACAGGAAATTGTGGAGAGCCATGTCCTAAAGAGACATGGCACATACAATATCAGAATGTATACAGATAAATATCTCTGTCTATATTTCTGAGGTGAGGTATTGTAATTATTTACATTATTTACATTGTTTGGGCTATTGTCCTCACCTTTATTGTCCAATATGGACTGGATTCACCCTAAGAGATACCAAACCTTTGTAATCAGTATTGTCTCAAAAAGTCAAAAGACCCCGGAGTTTTTTTTGTTAATATTAAATGATTGGATACTTTCTTAACAGACCTTACATGACCAATGAACTTGAATGCCCAAAGAAATCTAAAATAGATACAATCTCATATTGGCCTAAAAGAGAGTTTCTGTTCCTGTCCATTTCTGTCATGAATTTGATATAAAAACAACTACTCTAGCCTTTGTGTTTTTTTAAAAAAATTTTTTTTTTAGTGGGGGTAATTTGATACACATGGGGCAGATTGAAAGGAAGATGGACACATGAAAACAACACGTAACTTACCTAGAGAGCTTGAGTAAATGGATTGCAGAACAAGGTTTCGGAGAAATAACAAAGGGAAAAAATTTATTAAGAGCAACAAAGAACAGGAAATTGTGGAGAGCCATGATCGCCAATGTCCTAAAGAGACACGGCACATATAAGAATATCAGTATGTATACAGATAAATATCTATTTATCTGAGATGTCGTATTGTAATTATTTGCATTCTTTACATTGCTCGGACTGTTGTCCTCATCTTTATTGTGTTTATATCCACTGGGCTATGCGCGAGTGAATTTTTAGGATTTATAAGCCTAATTTCTCAGGAACTTTTTTTTTCAACCAGATGAGGCATAACTCTTTGGGTACAGATCCATGGCCTCTGGAGACCGACGGATGCCACATATACAATAATCATATTATATCTGTAATGCTTGCATTCATTCTTGATCACTAACAACTCATTTCTTTTTTTTTATTTTTAATGCATTACTATAATAAAATAATTAGCAATATATTTAGCATTATACATATAATAGTCATATTATGCTAGTAAATATTGCGTTGATTGCTGACCAATGACAAACCATATTTTCTAATTAGTATTTTCATTATACCCATAATATTCATACTATGTCAGTTAATATGTCTGAAGCTGTTCATATATACATAATTTTTATCATATAATTTTTTAATCATTTCATCCCTAGCAAAACAATAAAGCCACTAAAATATAAGATCAACGAGAACAATAGAAGAAGAGTAATCAAGAAGACAGTAGATAACGATTTAAATTGCATTAAAATTTTTGAAGATCAAATTTGGCTGGAAAGCATAAAGACGGAAGAGAATTCCACAAGCGAGAAGTGTGAGAAAAGAAACTGTTAGAATATCATTTATGGTTATAGAAAACCAATTCAACTGTAAAATAATGAGACCTTACTGCCAATCTAGTACTGCGCTTAAATTCATAAAGTTTAGTTACCATAGTGACGAGCTCATCCGAACAATTACGATGAAAGTATTTATAGAAAAGGGACAAGCTATCGACATTATGGAAGTGGGAAAGTGAATGAAGCCGACATGCCAGGTTAGGCCCAGTAATATTGCTGATTCTTTATTGGATTTTAACAAGAATCTCTAAATATATAGCAGGAGTACTGGGACATAGGTGGCAGTAATATTCAAAGCATGGACGAGTGGTAGATTCATAAATATGTAAGATAGATTCTGAAGATAAAAATTGTCTAGCATGACTCAGGGAACCATCTTTTGTGTCGGCCTGTACTGCCATAACAGATGCTGCGCTGCTGAGGCCTAAATTTTTTGGGCTCAGATCCATGGTCTCGAGCGACCGACGGATGCCCCATATACATATATATGAAGGGGTATCATGGAGAGGGCTTTCGCCGGACGTGGAAGTCTTTCTCTCTGGCTTTTCCCACACGAGTGGGGCGCTTATATATCTTCTTGTCATCCGGTTCGATCGACCACTTGTTTACGTCTCGGGGTGGCCGCCGCTGATACGAGAGTCGACTGGAAAGTTCATAGGCTGGCCAAGATATAAATGTAAGTAAACCCACCAGTTGGTAAACTAAGAAGACATAATCCTTGATATGAGTATAAACTACATCCGTCAGCAAAAATTCTGATCAGGAGAAGGTTTGACGGGCTTGGAACCACCCCTTAATTGCTGGTTTCCCAGGTTCACTATATCCCGGGGGGGTAGCACCTGCTCTGATCTCTGCTATGGAAAATTAGAGAACACCCCTGAGCAAAACAAAACTTTATGAAAGTATAAAAGTACATTTTATAGTAAAAATACCAGCAATATATTTTATATAAATTGCCAACAATAAACACATACTAAGAAATTATAGTAACTTCACTCAAATCTGTTTAAAATACTACCAACATGAAAAAAAAAGAATTAGTCTCTATAATATCCTACAATTTCTTAAATCAAACTGTATTTCAAAATATAACTTCAACCATAGCATAAAACACACATCACCGCCTTCTAGTAATTATGTCCACACGAACATATATATGCATAAAAGCTGAGTATCATCTACCATGTACTCAACTGTGAAAGCGGAATAACATATCATATCTTTATTACTTCAAAACTCCCAGGAAAATTAAATCAACTAATGAATCAACTAGAAGACATGCTCCGCCAGCTGTTGTCTTCTGGTACATTTGTACTACCAACTGGTGTGTCTGCTTACATTTACATATTGGTCAACCTATGAACGTTCCAGCCGACCCTCGTATATTGTATGTGTCGCAACTGGGTGGCTATAAAGTTCACTCTTCAGGTCGACCCTCTGATGCACCAGTTCTTTTTCTGATGAGCTGTTACGTAAACCCGACATTGATATCTTTTATGGTGAGCCTCATACATATTGGAAGTCACCGCATATCAACTTCGTTTAGAACAAAGATTCCTTATTGATATTACATTTGATTCTGATGCTTTGGCATTTTCCCGCACTGAATCACATTCTATATTAACAATATCCTTCCTGTAGTATTTACCTTAGCTCTTGCTACATTAAAGTATCAATGTGTTTTATTATGAAACATCATCAATGCATTTATATCCTACGTATAATGCTTGTAAATTTTGTCTGTTTACCTGGTCAGGGACTATCGGCTTCTTTACTATGAATGAGTTTTAGAATTAAACCATTCACAATACATTTACATTATAATTTTTTATATTATAACTTATATATTATATATTATATTATTATATTACATTATAAAATAAACATATATATATATATAAAACGTATATATATATATATATATATATATATATATATATATATATATATATAAAACTAAAATAAAGCACTTGACGAAAGGATTCGTACAGTGTTATGTTCTTTGTTCTTTCTTTTTATTTCCAATTATATATATATATATATATATATATATATATATATATATATATATATATATATATATATATGAGCCGAGTTCAATTCCGGTCGAATCAATTACATTCAGTTACATGCTAATGGGAAAAGGTATTAATCCTCTTCTTCTTCCTTCAGCTATGGGTAAATAGCAGGAAAGATTGGGTTCTATAGCCTTTGATGGCAACTGGTCTAGGAAAAGGACAACTCTGAATTCAAAACCTGGGGAGGGTCTTTTGGGACCTTGTGGTGCGTAGTGCACCAAGTCTCTGTATTCGGCTCTTCAATTGGTTCTGCACAAAGCCTTCAAAGCCTTCGCCACTATAATCAAATCATATGTTCTGGTGTCTGGACTAGGAACTTAACTTCTTGAATATGGCGAGAGAGTCCACCATATTACATTATATTATACATTATAGATCTTATATATTAGAACTTTTCTCTCTGTAAAGTTTGTTTAAATTCCTGATCACTGACCGTTTATTTCTATATCAGCAAACATTCTTTTTTTTATCAAGTATGTGCTTCTTTTTCTTTTATGTGCTGTGTCTCTTCAGGTCGTAAGTGAACAAGGCCCTCCACATCATCCTGTTCCTTGTAGCTCTTACTAAGTTTTGTCTTTTTGTTATTTCTCCCAAACTCTTTTCTGCCATCCATTTGCTCAAGCTCATCAAGTATGTTATGCGCTGCTTTCCTTTGTCTCTTTTTGCCTCAATCTGTCCTGTGAGTATCAGATTTTCTAAGCCTACCCTCCTCGTTACGTGCCCCAGTTACTCTATCAATAACAACTGACTTCTTTTTTTTTTCCTTATCGAAGTGTAAAAAATCATTTTTGGAAAATGCTATCCTTTCTTTTTTTTCTTTTTTTTTCTTTCTTTCTTTCTTTCTTTCTTTCTTTCTTTCTTTCTTTCTTTCCTTCTTTCCTTTTCATTGAATTTCTTTCTTTCATTCATTTTACTGAATTTCTTTCGTTTCTACACTTGCTATATTTTAATTTTCATTCATTTTTTTCCTTATTTCTTTTTTCTTTCTTTTTGTCAAGCTTTTTCTTTTCTACATTTTCCACTATTTAATTTTTGTATTTCTTTCTTTTTTCTTCATTTTCATCTTTCTTTCTTTTCTACATTTTCCACTATTTAATGTTCTTTCTTTTTAATGAATATCTTTCTTTTCTACACTTTTTTGCACTTTAACTTTCCAATCTTTCTTTATTTCTTTCTTTCGTTTCCTCACTTTTCACACTTTAATGTTCTTTCTTTTTTCTTTTTTCTTTTTTTTCGTCTGCGTAACCAACGTTTTTTTTTTGTTATACTATCAGTCAGGTGTCAGTTCTTTTACGGGAAGCATGCTCAGTTCCAGCTAATAACCAATCCATTCCAACTTTATATATGTATATATATATATATATATATATATATATATATATATATATATATATATATGTATAACAACGGGCAACTAAAAAAACTAAAGAATTTATAGCATTAACCGGTGATACCCTGTGATCTCAGGGGTGTGCTCATTTTGGTGAAAGTCGTTATAAAAATTTAAAAAATTAAATTAAAAAAAATAAAACAGGTGTTACAATTCAGTTAAACAGAAATGTATTTGCTAAAGTATCAATCAAATGCAAATAGTTTCACAGAAAAAAATACAAACAGTGTCCAGTCTACGCCGATAACAGTTTATTGAAACCTTTCCCGCCTGATAACATTTATATGATGAAAGAGCAAGAGGTCGCATATATAACTGGCTTATTGATCTTTCACAGAGATAAAGTGGTCGGCCATCTTTACCAATTATCACTGGGATCAGATAATCATATTTCACCTTCTCCTTCTATCTCTCTCTCCCACCCTCTCTCTGTCTACCTCTCTATCTATCTTTCCCTCTCTCTGTCTACCTGTCTATCTATCTCTCCTTATCTCAAGAGTTGTGCATTTCTCCCGTTTTAGACTGAGATGAACGTTCAGGTGGTATAATGGTGACAAACTCGGAATGAGAAATACGAAAGCTGAGTTCGTATTTCCGGTCGAATTAGTTACATTCACTTTCGCACAAATACCCATGGAAAAGGTATGACTTCATGTCTTCTCCTCCAACTATGGGTTAAAAAGCGAGGTAAACTGGACTCTCTAAACATGGTTGGCAACCAGTACAGAAGGTCAACTTTGAATTCAAAATCGTATTTGGCCCTGGCGGGGCACATACATGAACTATAACTAAGGTGCGCTTGGCATAGTTGTTGAGCACCTAGTGAGGATCGAACTCATTACTCAGTTTTAATTGGTCTAGCTCGGTAACCAGTAGGTCACGTCGAAGCACCTGCTTTCAAGCGAAACAAAAAAAAAACAAAGTTGACGGAAGATGCTCATAAATCTACCAATCAGACTAATTCATTTTATCAGTGCAAGGTTAGATCAAGTATCCGGCTGGTTCTATATTATATCCAGTTTGAATTCCAGTCGGATTCGATGCATTTACTTACACGCAATTACCGTCTGGAAATGTGTGAATCCATCTCTTAAAGTTATTGGTCGAATAGCAGCAAAGACTGGATTCTATACATTTGGGTGGAAACCAGTCAAACCGTAGAAAGAAATGGCAACCTAATGCAAAAAAAAAAAAAAATGATCTGCCTAGTCAGTAATGAATCGAAAGAGACGTGATTGCCAAGCGTGTAACACGTATGGCACTAAACTGACTGACGGGACATAAAGAGGGGGATCGGTTTTCTAATGTTGTTAGGTAATGAACTGATCCCACATTAAATTACTACATAATAATTGATGACATGGGCAAACTGGCATTAATATAAGCCCTTATTGGACACAAAATGGGGGATCGGTTTTCTATCGTTGTTATGTAGGAAACTGATCCCTACATTGAATTACTACATAATAAATGATGACATGGGGAAACAAGCATTAATTTAGGCTCTTACTGAATATAAAATGGGGGATCGGTTTTCTATCGTTGTTATGTAAGAAACTGATCCCGACATTGAATTACTACATAATAAATGATGACATGGGGAAACAAGCATTAATTTAGGCTCTTACTGAATATAAAATGGGGGATCAGTTTTCTATCGTTGTTATGTAGGAAACTGATCCCTACATTGAATTACTACATAATAAATGATGACATGGGGAAACAAGCATTAATTTAGGCTCTTACTGAATATAAAATGGGGGATTGGTTTTCTATCGTTGTTATGTAGGAAACTGATCCCTACATTGAATTACTACATAATAAATGATGACATGGGGAAACAAGCATTAATTTAGGCTCTTACTGAATATAAAATGGGGGATCGGTTTTCTATCGTTGTTATGTAAGAAACTGATCCCTACATTGAATTACAACATAATAAATGATGACATGGGTAAACAAGCATTAATTTAGGCTCTTACTGAATATAAAATGGGGGATTGGTTTTCTATCGTTGTTATGTAGGAAACTGATCCCTACATTGAATTACAACATAATAAATGATGACATGGGTAAACAAGCATTAATTTAGGCTCTTACTGAATATAAAATGTGGGATCGGTTTTCTATCGTTGTTATGTAGGAAATTGATCCCTACATTGAATTACGACATAATAAATGATGACATGGACATGGCTAAACTAGCATTAATATAAGCTTCTAATGGACTGGGTCCTATAGCCTTGGTTGAAAATCAATCTATCACAGAAAGAAATGGCAACCTACTGCGGGAAAATCTTCTTCTTACTCAATCATGACTCGAAAGACATGATCGCCCAAAGATGTATCATATCTGACACTTAACTGAGTGAGTATATTATATAAGTCGGGTAGTTTCTGCACTGCCATTTTGTGAACAAAGAACTCGACATCCTATTACAATGTGTACGAGCCCGATTTTTTAACTTGGCCAACAAACCGATACTTAGAGATAGATAGATAATTTGTTTTTACTGTAAACATTAACTTTATTGGTTGCATCTGTTTCAAGAGAAACCTGTTTATTTAGAAACAATCAAATTAATGTCTACCGACCTGGATATTCAAAGAAAATTACTTATCGTTAATTTCACAGTTTGTAAACAGGGCTATCTAGTCAAACCCGTGTATCCACTAACATAACGTTTACAGTAATTCCTTTTTTGAAATCGTTTATAACTATGTCTTGTCTATTTGCATCAATTTTCCTCTCTGGGAGGATTGGAAAATTCCACCGTATTGTCACTCCATCACCATTTGTGACATTATTCGAGTGATATTATTATTATTATTATTATTATTATTATTATTATTATTATTATTATTATTTCCTTTGATTTCTTTAGTACTCTAGTATACACATTTCCTTCCGGGTCCCAACGAGAGACTTAAGGTCCGAAATGATTCAGGACATTTTTTTACTGATCATTTTTTTAACAAAAAAAAAAAATAAAATAAAATAAAATCACATTTTACATAGATAAAGCTCTTCGTAATGTGTGTGCTGTACTTGTCAGCACAATTTTTTTATATTTCTTTAAGGCATGGGCTATCAAGAATTACTTCAATGAGTCTATCGAAACCTTTTCCATTCAATACGAGGGCTCAAACTGGAAATTCTACTTCAAGATCCTTGTATTTTGATAGTTTTTGTAATATTTTCAAAATACATTACGATTTGCAGACTTCCATGTTAATAAGAAAGCACATTTCGTTTTCTTAGTCTTTGATCACATCAGGGTGATTAGTTTTGATTGTTCTGTCTGTGTGTATTGTAAAGTCCCATGAAATGCTTACAGGTCCTCTCTCTATAACCGGGTCTGGATGGTGTTCATACCAGTTTCTTGAAGTTTCCTTCTCATAAAAGTTGCATATTTTCCAGTTCAGATTTTGGCCCACTCTATCATGCCGAATTTTATATTCAGTGGTTGCTAACACCGTGCAACCTGATGGCCAATTGTTTCTGGATATTTATCACAGAATCTGAATTTGGGGTCAACACAAATTTTCAGTATGTGTGTTTGGTAATTTCTAGTTAATAAGCATTGGTCCTGTGCAGCAAGAATAAAACCTTTGGTTTCAGCTTTTAACCCTGCAACGCGAAACCACTGATGGGTACGGGGTTTGAATATATCAGCTTTATTATTATTATTATTATTATTATTATTATTATTATTATTATTACTCTATTGTTTTGTGAGGAGGAAGTATCAGATTCGTTTTTGTCGTGTCTAAATTGCTCCGGATTAGGGTAAAAAGAACTGATGAATATTTCAGGCTCATTTTACTTGCACGACTATGAATATCTGATCAGTTTTTGCTATGTTTTAAAAATCGATTTGTCCCTGTTTATCTTCTTATCGGATATCATTTTTAAACTTCACTGTGGACTTAGTTGACTTCTTCGGTCCATGACGGTTTGATTAAAAATAACTTGTCGACTATGTTCAATTTTTCATTCACACTAATGATCTATGTGTAAAGTGACACAGACAATTCTAGCAGTAAACAGCGGCAAAATGAAAGCATTAAGATGGTTGCATTTGGGTCCCTATTACAATTGTATCTCATATGGGACAGAGAAATCAGAAGGCACATTCGAACCGCAGAAAATGCCTTCTAAAAGCTAAACAAATTATTAAGAAGCAGGAAATTTTCGTTAGAAACAAAGAAAAGAGTGCTGAACTGCTATGTAATATCAATTCTCCCATATGGCATTGAATGCTGGACAATTTACTCAGAGATGAGGAGGAGACTTGAAGCAACAAATATTTAGCTCTACAGAAGGATACTGAGAATACTATAAAAACATATAAGCAACGAGGAAGTTTTATGGAAAATGAGAACAAAAAGGACAATATTACTTAGAATCAGAAAGAGACAGTTGAAATTTCTCGGACACTCATTAAAGAAAGAGGGCTTAGAGAATTTTACACTCACAGGATAGACTGAAGGCAAGAGGCTCAGAGGAAAATAACGCGTAACCTACCTAACTAGTTTGTGGAAATGAATGGCAGAACAAGGAGCAAGGTGGATTGTAAATGGATAAACATTGATTTGAGTTGCGAAGGATAGGTAGTTGGGGAGAGCTATGTTCGCCGACATCCAGAAGGGACGGGGGCGCCTAAAATAAGAAGAAAGATACGCTGACAGAGTTCAACTTTTCTTTCGCTGCTCACTGTCTTCACAGCTACTTCATTATATTTCCTGCTCTTAAGAAACTAACATTTTTTTACATTAATAGAAAAAAATAGGAATTTCTACAGAAAATTGTTCTTAATTTTAGCAGTTTTCGGCACTTACTCACCTGCTTTGAAAATCAGGAACAAAGGATTGTCAGTTGTCAGGAATTATTACAAGAATAACAGGGTTATTTTATGAATAGCATAAATGTAAATACACTAGGGGTAGACTGGTTTGCCTATCGTCCGGTGTACACTTCTTCTCATGTTTCCTGTTTAGGATTAAATTTCCGCTTTCTTCTAAAGTCTTCTCATCCTCTTTCACTCTAAGTAGCTTCCTGCGTCTTGACCACCAGAAAAATAGCTAGAAGTTTACCCTTTGTTTCCTGTTTAGGATTGGGTTCCTTCTAAAATTTTCTCATTGTATTTCTAAGTAGTTCCTTGCTTCTTGACCACCAGAAAAATAGCACAGAAATTTATCCTTTGTTTCCTGTTTAGAATTGGGTTTCCGGTTCCTTCTAAAGTTTTCTCATTGTATTTCACTCTAAGTAGCCGCTTGCATCTTGACCACCAGAAAAATATCACAGAAATTTATCCTTTGTTTCCTGTTTAGAATTGGGTTTTCGGTTCTTTCTAAAGTCTTCTCATTCTCTTTCACTCTAAGTAGCTCATTGCGTCTTGACAACCAGAAAAATAGCACAGAAGTTTATCATTTGTTTCCTGTTTAGGATTGGGTTTCCGGTTCCTTCTAAAGTTTTCTCATTCTTTTTTCACTCCCAGTAACCCCTTGCGTCTTAGTGTCATTATCACCTTGCTTTGGGGTGAATTGATTTAAAAAAATATATTGCTAATTATTTTTGCTCTCAATAACTTAACTATAAAAATGTATTGAAAATCAGGGAAAAAGTGATTGTCAGTGCTCAGGTCTTGTTACAAGTAGCGTTCCAATCGAAATAGTGGATTTTTTTAAAAATGCCATGTCCTTTCAGCATGGAAACTGAAATGGCTTGATGCAACCGTAAGTTTTATGCTAATAGTTTCTTCTCTCGTAATTCTCAAATGCGAAACTCTCTCATTACTTCTTGCTTTCCAGTCAACTTTGATCTTCCAAAATTTAAATGTCAGTTGTCATCTTAATTCTTGTTCTTTTCTTGTCCTCTATCCTTAATAATGTTTTCTTTTTTCATATTATCCCACATTCAGTAATCCTTCCTTGCGTCTAAGTGGCTTTATTGCCGTGATTGAGGGAAAATGATTTTTTTTTAAATGTTAGCGTTCATAGCCCTCCATATTTTCTTTAATATCCGTGAATTTGCCAGTTGTTTTCCGATTCTTCTGTCGCCGTGTTTTATACCACATGATTCCAGCCACACCTCTGCTCCAGCAGTATTACAAGATAACTTAGATTATCTTTCTCAGTTTGTTTTCGTTCTCGACTGGCCTCAGTCCAAGAAAAAAAAATTATCAAAACAGATCTTGACAGCCCGGAATGCGTTTCACTGCTGGATTTGTCGTTTTATAACAACCAACCTGCCATTCCACACTTAAAATCGCTTTTCTGTAAATCTTCAATACACACTATAACAACTTCAAGATTTGTTCGGAAAAGTGAACGCATTCTTTGTGCTTCTGATGTTTCTATTACAAGCTACCGGCTGGCACTGCCTTCTACAGCCTAATCCGTAAGGAAAGAGAAGCGACCAGAAAATGATAGTTTGCCAAATCTCATTCAATTTAAGTAATATGTGGCGGTCACAAAACTTTTTTATGATTTCAAAACGGAATTTTAAATATATATAAATATTCGCAAAAATATATAAAACAAAGCGAGAAGAAAAGCGAGGATAAAAAAAATTACTCGACGTAAAGTGGCAGATCGAAAAAAAAAACATATAACAACGAAAAAGAAATAACAAAAAATGGCTAAGTGGTTATCGCACCTCGCACTTCAGAGCAAATCGAGGACAAAAAAAAAACAGATAAACATGTATACAACGACTAAAAAAGATGGTAAAAAGAGGTTCAGCAGTATCAGTCACAGACAGCTCACTTTTTAAGTGGTTGTGTACATATTTGTACGTTTTTGTCCTCGATTGAACGCGAAGAACGAGAAGCAATAACCGGTTAGCCGTTTTTTCCTATTTCTTTTTTGTTGTATTTTTTCGATCCAACACTTTACGGTGGGCATTTTTTTTTCTAATCTTTGCTCTTTCTCTGGGCGAAATTTTTTGAGTGAGTTTATTTAACTTTTAATATTTTTATATTTTTTGTATTATATCTTTATATTTTTTATGTTATGTTTTAATTCATATTATTCTATATATATTATTTTATTTTATTTGTATTATATTATATTAGTTTATTTTCTTTATTTTATTATTTTCTTTATAGTATTTATATTTATTTTTTATTTATTGATTTTTATTTTATTTATTTTTATTTATTTATATATATATATATTATTTTATTTATATTATATTATTTATTTTATTTTATTTATATTATTTTATATTACATAGAGAGAGAGACAAACGTCTTATCTCCAGCACGAACAAAAGCTGCAGGCAAAATTAAAAATAAAATCTGCAGAAAAAAAATCCTCCAAATCGTCAGCGATGTATTTCAAAATTTGAGGGCTTAGAGGAACGAGTTGTATTAGTTCTCAAAGTGACCGCTTGAAGGCAATGGCGGGTTTTTCAATTGTAAAGTTGGGTGTACAGTATATAAAGTACGATACATTAACCCGTGCATGAGAAAGTAATTGTGATAAATCTATTATTTTTGTTGTTTTGATTAATATATCTATATTAAGTATATATTTATTTATGCCATATATACATGTTTATAGTATTTGCATTATGATCATAACTAGTGGTAGTTACTATAGTGGTTTTATAACTAAAAAATAATCCCTTCCCATCGACGGACAATCGGCTTTAACGGACCATCCATCCCCCCTATTAGTCCGTTGATGTGAGGTTTGTCTGTATTTATATTATTTTTATATTGTATTTTTATATTTTATTTTTATATTTTTAAAATATTTTTTTATATTTGTTTTTTTATAATAAACTTTCATTCAATACAAGACTCGAGAAATACACAAGATAGATGATTACAGTCAAAATAGTAATGACGAATGCCCTGACTGGAAGAGGAGGTTATAGGAAATGAAGATTATGAAGATCAAAAGAAAAGATGGCGCTTGAGCCTTTATTTGAAGAGGTCAAGATTGAAGTGTTCAAGTGAAGACTCATTTAGATTATTTTTAAATTGGGTTCAGTACGGTATGTTGTAGTTCTCTTCCGCCTAGTTTACCTGGGATCGGCACAAGATAATCGTTAATCCTATTCTTAAATCGTCCAAGCGATTCAATAACAATTGATGAAGATTATCAGTTCGACGTTTCGTATTTGATTGATATTGATCTCCGGATACTGATCCGTCATTAATCGTAATATTTAACAAGCTTTTTAGCAACATACGTCACTGATCCATCAACATTTTGTGGAAGAGAGAAGTGTTGTCTCGAAGACGGCCCCCCTATTGCAAGGAAATGTTTCCTTTTCGTATTTTGAAGCTTGATAGCAAAGCAAACTCTGCCTCTCACACTGTTTATTTATCTTATCTAATACTAAATTTCACCTGATAAAAGTCTCATGAGCTGCTCAAACACGAGTATACACTAAAAATAACGTCATATATATACATATATATATATATATATATATATATATATAATAAAAAGACTTAAACAGAAAAACAGAAAAAACAACTCTCTCACTACATTAAATTTAGTGAGAGTGTATGAGAGTGTGGGACTAATGTTAGAGTAAAAGAAAGCTATAGAGAGGGGTAACAGACGAGAGAGGAACAGGAAGGTCTGAAGATGAAGGGGGGATTAAAATTTAACAGGGGGAAGTTTTAAAGAGGGGGACAGAATTGATTTTTTTTCTTTTAGACCTTCCTGTTCCTCTCCTGTTCATCTCTCGTCTGTTACCCCTCTCTATAGCTTTCATTTACTCTAACATTCGTCCCACACTCTCATACATACACTCTCACTAAATTTTATTTTTTATTCGCAGAGTTGTTTTTTCTGTTTTCTTTTTGAATTTGTAGGTCTGATCAATTGGATCGTATTTACGATTCCA
>CAHIKZ030005597.1:2080000-2090000 GCA_903632075.3 Acanthosepion pharaonis | reverse complement strand
CATCTTTACTATCTCTTAAGCTATTGAAAAATTAATTGGTTATAGGTAGAAACTTATAATTAATACCAAATGTTTATGGCGGGAATTAATGCATTAAAACTTTGGTTTCTGGAAGGCATCTTTCAGTAATCTTCCACGTGAATGATAAATCATTTGCTATTTCATATCTTCAACGTATTTTCGTTTGAAACCTTGTTGAATCGAACTTTATTTTCTTAGAAGACTGAAAAAATAAAACTATTATATTCTTTTTACATTTGAAGCAATTTCAGTAAAATAAATTTTAATGGGATTTTTTCCTATTAAAATCGAGAATATTCATGTATAATTTCGAATTACTGGTCTCATCTTGGTTGATATGAATGTTATTATAGACACAACGTTTCGATCAAATACTCTAGTTATCATCAGGTGTCCATTGATTGACTGATATGGGATATTTGTTAATTATTGTAATATTTTGCCCTTGTGATGTTAGTCAATTTTCGTTCTGCTGAATTGGTGCGTAACTACCTGTTCCAAGGAATGAACTTATGACAACTATATAACAGCAACACATGCATAATCAACATCTATTCCTGAAGAAAATTAGTGGTGTGTATATTTGGAGTCATTTATATTCATTTTCATAGTGGGGATTTTTGACATTTCGTTATTATAAAATCGAAAAATAGAAGAACAATTTAGATTATAACTGACTTTCTCTCATTTCCAATGTGCATTTGTTGAATCCAAGAAATTTAGGGATTCGTGTTTAGAAGATGCGATAAATAAATGGAGTTTTTTTTTTCTAAATACTTCTAAATATATCATTTCCTTACAATAATTAAGTGCTACCAGTTAATAAAAAAATACAATAAATATAATTTATATATAAGCATATGTAACATCTATTCAATATTATTTATTACATTGAATGCATGAATTGTACATGTAAATATAAAAAATATTGTGGGACAGAGGTAAAATAATACTGTACAAAGACAGAAATATAAAATATATATCCTGCTATACATGGTGCACTTTTTCTCCAAAGATCTTCACTAATAATTATCCTATGTCTTTTACCTCTGTGGATGGATGTACGTAATATACAAACACCTAAACACCCCATCTTTCACCCAGTGCTGCCTTGATGAATCGAGATTAAAATATATGTGATTATAAATAATTAAATTATGATTACAAATCCAAATAATGTTAAAATATTAAAACCCCATGATTTACACACTAGTCCTCTGTTTGCTACAGATTTACATATATATATATATATATATATATATATATATGATTATAAATGATTACATTAAGATTACAAATCAATTAATGTTAAAATATTAAGACACCATGATTTACACACTAGTCCTATGATTATCACAGAATTATATATATATATATATATATATATATATATATATATATATATATATATATCGTCGTTACCTGATGATTGCGTCTACCATGAAAGAGCCTGTCGCCTCTAATTGTTAACTTCAATGTTCACTTTTATATATATATATATATATAAATAATTAAATTATGATTACAAATCAAAATATTAAAACCCCATGATTTACACACTAGTTCTCTGATGGCCACAAAATTATATATATATATATATATATATATATATATATATATATATATATATATATATGTGTGTGTGTGTGTGTGTGTGTGTGATTATAAATGATTAAAGTATGATTACTAGTCCAAATAATGTTAAAACATTAAAACTCCATGTTTTACACACTATTTGCTTATGATTGCCACAGATATATATATATATATATATATATATATATATATATATGATCATAAATGATTAAATTATGATTACAAATCCACGTCATGTTAAAATATTCAAACCTCCAGTTTGAAAAACTCGTCTACCCCAGACTGAAATATATATGATTATTATTGATTAATTTTGATTACAAATCAAAATAATATTAAAATATTAAAATCTGCTGTTTGATACACTAGTCCCTTGATGACCCCAGAATTAAATATATATGATTATAATTGATTCAATTCTGATTAAAAATCAAAATGATCTTAAAAAATTTCAGAAAAACATCCAATCAGAAAAAAAAATCAAATGGATATTGTTTTTTTGGGGTTTTTTTCAACATTCCTTGACAAATTATAGAAGCGCATTACGCGTTTTGTCCTGTGATAAACTTTAAGTCGATTGTAACGATTGTCTTTTGCAATTCGTATTCATACATTGAAGCATGTGTGTGTACGCGTTACCAATCGGACTTTTTATGTGTGTGTTATTTATATGTTTGTGTGTTTGTGTGTGTGTTACTTATATTTGTGTGTATGTTACCAATGGGACTTGTATTTTCTAGTTACTCAGGATTTCTATAACGTCACGTTCTAAAATACTGTTGCATGGCAGTAAATGCAGTTTTCAAAAGCATTTGCTGATAACTTTACGTTAGTGGGTAACCAAAAGAGGTTATTCTAACTGGAATATTATGAGGGTATGTAGGATAGATAACGGTTACCCCTAGACTTGAAGTGTTTAAGATTGTAGTGGTCGGAGACGCATTATCCACGGTGCCATATTTCTGAAGAAGAAACTGTCTCTGAGTGGAACTTCCTCTTTACGAATGCAATATGAAGGGAATGGGGATGATTCGACTCGGTGTACGCGGTCTGTCGGCTACTAGCAGTGAAGGATGACTGGTAAAATCAAGGAATGTAGTTTGGCTTTGGTTTGGTTTGTTTTATGGCATATCAACCACAATGAATTATTTAATGGCCGACAAATTTTATTTCTGGTAATATTTTCCTTCAAAAATATATCGCAGGTAATACTTTTTCAAAAAATCAAATGGATATTGTTTTTTGGGTTTTTTCTGGTAATATTTCTTTTCAAAAATGTATTGCTGCTAATATTTCTTTTCAAAAATGTATTGCTGCTAATAATGTATTGTTTGTAATAATTTTTCTTCAAGAATTTATTACTGGTAATAATTTTTTACAAACTACTTCTGGTATTACAACCTATTTTTACACTTTCATAGTGTTTCGACCCTAGTTTGGGGGTTAACTATTTACCCATAGCTGGGACCCTAACAAGTGCCACCACCCCGGGTCAAAGTGGACCTGGGAAAACCAGCAATTAAGAGATGGTTCCATGCTCCTCAAAATTTCCTGATCAGAGGCCTTGCTGTTGAACGTAGTTTATTTTCATACCTAGGACGGCAAGGAATGTAGTTCACGCGAACATCTGCCATAAAAATAACGATAGGGTAGATAGAAACTGGCAACGTTTCGTCATCAAGGAAAGACGTTACAGGATGAAAAACAATTCATCACTTACAAGGACGCACAACCGCTACGCTCACTGGCAATGGAAAATCTGGAGTTACCAAACAGTTCTATTGACTCAATCGAAAGATACTGAGAATGTCATGGACTTCACATGTGAGCAACGAGGAATTTTTAGAGAAAATGGAAACGAAAAGGACGTTTATACTTAACATCAGAAAGAGATAGTTGAAAATTTTAGGGAACATAATGAGGAAAGAAGGTTTGGAAAATTTGATACTCACAAGATATAATGAAGGCAAGAGGGACAGAGAAAAACAACGCATAACTTAGTGAAAATAAAAAACAGCAAAATTTATTAAGAGCTACGAAGGACAGGAAATAGTGGAGAGCCATGATCACCTACGTCCTGAAGGGACACAGCACAGAAGAAATTCGCCTTAATTCTTTGTCCGTATAACGAGCTTGTGCAAATGGATGGCAGAACGAGGCTTAGGAGATATTATAAAAAGACAAAATTTACTAAGAGCTACAAAGTTATTGGAAATTGTGAAGAGCCATGCTCGCCAACGTCCTTATCATGTAGAACCCAACTTACGGATGCAATGCCACGGTTTCAAAATCGACCTGCCCTGATGGATAATGGTTGAGTGTTCTGACGTACAAAGAAAATAGATTTAACTTGGGTCAAAAGTTGCATCCTTGCTGGGTTGCTCACACCGCTGTTAGACTAAGACAAGCTGAGAAAGAATAGCATTTTCACACCAAGCACAGGTTTCACACTATATAAGCTGCATAAATAGTTGAATGGAAACATTGAATTAAAATAAGTTTATATTTGTGTGTGTATTTTTTTTAAATCTATGGTTTTATATAATAACATTTAAATGTATACCTATTTTGCTAAGTGTGCCATGATATTTTCATTTGCTCCTAGGTATGCCGTTGATTAAGAAATTTGAGAAACACGGCTCGAACAAATACATTCATTTTAATCCAGGATCAGGAGTTAATGGCAGAAAGACACAAGGAAAAAGGCAAAAAACTGACTGATATTTTTTTTCATAAAGATAAATTGGATAAAAACTTGAACAAAACGTTTTAAAATGCTATTTAATAATATTTGTGTTAAATTTCTTTCAGAAAATTATTATTTTTTCTTTTTTCGATAACTTAGCTATTTAATTATCCATAATTTTGCATTGTGCGAACATAGTTTTTCAACTTAGCTAAGCAGACTACTAAGAGACAGAAAAAAAATTCGTTAGAAACAAAACAAAACAAAACAAAAAGAGTACTGAGCAGTTACGTGATATCTATCCTCCTCTACGACATCTTTATATCTCTGAGGTTATCCTCCTGGATAACCTCAGAGATATAAAGAAGAGACTTGAAGCAACAGAAATGTCGTTCTACAGAAAGATGCTGAGTATACCATGGATAGAAACATGGGAGCAACAACAAGATTTTGGAGAAAATGGAAACAAAAAGGAAACTTATACTTAACAATTGCACGTAATGAGGAAGGAGGGCTTGGAAAATTTGTTACCCACAGAAGAGATTAAAGGAAAGAGAGATTGAGGAAAGCAGTGCGTAACATACTTGATGAGCTTGAGCAAATGGATGACCTGGGCTTGGGAGAAATAACAGAAATACAAAACTTATTAAGAGCTACAAAGGTCAGGAAGATGTGGACGGCCATGTTCGCCTACGTTCTGAAGAGACACCGCACATAAAAGAAGAAGAAGCACATACTTGATAATAAAAAAAAAGAATCGTTATTGATATAGAAATAGACGGGACACATAAAAGAAGTTTTTCAACCTCTGTCCCAAGGAGTCTGGATAATCGAGGAATTGTATTTCTTTTGTAATCAGCATGTACGTCTGCGTGAATTCTTCTATTCGTGTTAGCTGAATTATTATAACTACCTTTTAAAATACCATGTCTATTCATGGCGTCGGCGATCATGGATCGCCACTAATTTCTTTTCTTTATTTTCTTTGAATTGCTGTAACTGCTTTGGAGAAATTGTGGAATCATTTCCTTTTCGTTTCTCCATTACTGCCGCTAGATCTGTTCTGGTGCTTCCGTTGTGTATCTAAAGATTCTTGACAAAATCCAAAGAATCTGACCTGACATCCTGGTGCCAGTCACTTTCAGACCGCCGTAAAGTGGATTCCTGTCACTTGTTCTTTCTGGATTTCTCGAATACGCAGGCCAATAGACGTATTACAGGTTGTTGAAAGTAAAAATTAAAATGAGGCGTCTGTTTCAAATCCAAGTTTCAGTAACGTTTGAAGTAAAAAAAATGCCGGGTTAAAAATAAATCCATTAATAATAATATATATATATATATATATGATGAAATATAGTTTTAAGGTATGCTATATGTATGGATTAAAGTGCTCAATATCAAGGATAAGGCGTAAATATGTAAGTGGACGCTGAAGTCAACACTATATATATATATATATATATATATATATATATATATATATATATATATATATATATATATATATATATATATCCGGATCTTGACTTCAGCGTCCACTATATATATATATATATATATATATATATATATATATATATATATATATATATATATATATAACAAATAGAATTAAATTATCTGTCTCTACTCTGAGTTCCCAGCGACAATATCTATACGTTATGGGTCTTGATTAAATATTTTATTATTATTAGGGTTTATCAAAAGTATCGTTTTAGTTTTTACAGATTATTACTTCAACCCTTGATAGTACATTTTATTTTTAATATTATATTATATTATATTATATTATATTATATTATTATATTATATTATATTAATATCAATATTATTATATTATATTATATTATATTATATTATATTAATATCAATATTATTATATTATATTATATTATATTATATTATATTATATTATATTATATTATATTAATATCAATATTATTATATTATATTATATTATATTATATTATATTATATTATATTATATTATATTATATTATTATATTATATTATATTATATTATATTATATTATATTATATTATATTATATTATATTAATATCAATATTATTATATTATATTATATTATATTATATTATATTATATTATATTATATTATATTAATCAATATTATTATATTATATTATATTATATTATATTATATTATATTATATTATATTATATTAATATCAATATTATTATATTATATTATATTATATTATATTATATTATATTATATTATATTATATTAATATCAATATTATTATATTATATTATATTATATTATATTATATTATATTATATTATATTAATATCAATATTATTATATTATATTATATTTTATTATATTATATTATATTATATTAATATCAATATTATTATATTATATTATATTATATTATATTATATTATATTAATATTAATATTATTATATTATATTATATTATATTATATTATATTATATTATATTATATTATATTAATATTATTATATTATATTATATTATATTATATTATATTATATTATATTATATTAATATCAATATTATTATATTATATTATATTATATTATATTATATTATATTATATTATATTATATTAATATCAATATTATTATATTATATTATATTATATTTGTGTGAGGAGGTACGGTGGAGTAAATATTTGAGGAATCTGAGAGCCGAGTTCGAATTCCAGTTGAATCCATTACATTCACTTACGAAAATGTATGAATCCTCTTCTACTCTCCCCAACTATGGGTAAATAGTAGGACAAACTGGGTTCTATAGCCTTGGATGGCAACTGGTCTAACGTTGAAAGAAATGGCCACCTATTACGGGAAAAATCTGCGTGGTCAGTCATATATCGAAAGATGCATAATCGTCTAAGCGTTTATCACGCATGGCACATAACTGACTGATATTAGAATGTGTCAAATATTAATAATATTACATATTAGTAAGTATTTACTTATGTGGATGTCATCTACGCAAAACACAGAGAAGAGACAAACAAATGAACATTCTAAGATTCTTAGTATCGCTTGATAATGGATAATAATTGTATGATTGAATTTAAATTGAGGTTCCAGTTTTGAAACATGGGAATTTCGGTGTTGCAATGACTATATATTTAAAAAACATAATCATATTATGCTCTACTGTTGTATGGAGCACTGTCTTTTAAAAATAAAAATAATTGCTATGAACTGAATTATAAATCTCATTATTCCTTCATATTATTTTTACATATATATATATATATATATATATATATATATATATATATATATATATAAAAAATAAAGTTAATTGGTAATCTGTATGGATAATTCCGGGAAGGATATAAATCTCGAGAGCAATGTAATATATATATATATATATATATATATATATATATATATATATATATTATTCATCACCAGTAGCTGCCTTTAGATATGTTTTTTAAGATGACTTGCCAGCACTGAATGTGCAATAACACACACACACACATACACACACACACACACATATATATATATATATATATATATATATATATATATATATATATATATATATATATATATATATTAAACATATCACCCATGCAAGGCAGTAAAGCTAATAAGACACAAGTGATGCCAGAGTTGGAAATAATAATGAGAAAAAAGAAGAAACATTTAAGAAGTGAGAACAATAGAAGCAGAATTAAAAAGACGATAGATAACGATTGACATTGCATTTAAATTTTTGAAGATCAAATTTAACTGAAAATCATTGAGCCGGAAGAGAGTTCCACAAACGAGAAATGCGATAATAGAAACGGTTATCATAAAACTTACGGTTACATGTAGTGAACTGTAAATGGATGAGACCTGGCCCAATCTAATCTAGTACTGCGCTTAAATTCTTAAATTATATATATATATATATATATATATATATATATATATATATATATATATATATATATATGAAGAAATATAGTTTTATGGTGTGCTATATTTATGAGATAAACTATTCAATATCAGAGATAGAGCGTATGTAAATATAAAAGTGAACATTGAAGTCAACACTCAGAGGCGGCAGATTGTTTCATGTTAGACGCGATCATCAGGCCACATGATGTGGCCTGATGATTGCGTCTAGCATGAAATATTTGTCGTAAGTATCACTGAAAAAAAATTTGAGCTATTAGGTTAGGAAGAGAACACGTTAAAATAATTTTGTGTCAGTCCCACTGTCTTCCCAAATGAGCATGTGCCCTGATGTTTGTTCACTTTTATATATATATATATATATATATATATATATATATATATATATATATATATATATATATATATATTAGGCATTTATAAATCATTATATATTCTTATTTATATGGCACTTCTTTTCAAATATGGTTTTTAAATATTCATTTTATTTTTCTATACAGAGAGAATATTTGCTGGCCAATATAGTTGACATTTTTTTCTTGCACCAATAGCCATTGATAAAAAGAAAGAAATGCTTATTTTCAAAGCAATCAGTTCTCTAATAAAAAAAATAAATAAATTGAAGGAAGGAAAAATCCAGTCTTGGACGTCCTTGAGGAGGTGGTCACGTATTATCCACACGTACCCTTAGTCGATGTCCGTACCTAGTTCAAATCCAGGATTTGAATCCGGTGATTTCGAGGCAGGCAAACTGTCTTCACTTCTGCATATTTCCGGTTGGCACTGACACTAATATAACAATTGCTAAAATAGCTGGAAATTCTTAGCTATGAAAATACTTGAGTATTTCGAGCGGGACAGAAAAATTGAAGCAATGTTTTATGCAGGATGTAAATTATGCTCAGTAAATATCTGGACTTTTAGTTGTCGACTAACGTTATTTTCTTGACTGTGTTTCGTTTTATCAAAGATATCGGTTTTTACGACGAAAGAAATCTTTAATGAAGGACAAGAAGAATTTTCTAAAGTTAGGTTTAAACAATTCAAATTCATTCAGTTTTAGATAAGTTTAATCATATGTTTATTGGATATTTTTAAATCTTTGCACACATTTGGTAAAAGCCACCGGAAGTGAACTTTCAAAGATATGACCTAATTTTACAATTTTGATGACTGCTACGCGACTGCATTTTTTTTTTTTTGTTTGTTTGTATTGTATTTTGTCTGATACTTTGTTTGTTTGTTTTTCTTTTTAATTCCTTGCTTTTTGTCAGGTTTACATCGATTAAAAATTTACTAACAGTCGTGTGAATATTCGGTTAGAGAAGGGTAGGGAAATACTGAATTTATTTTTATTGTTTTGATTTTATTATATGATCATGGCTATTTCGTTTATTTTTTCCGCATATTTTACTTGAACGTGGGTTAATAATTTGAACAAGATCGAAATTAACACTGATACCATCAAATATAGATAGATAGATAGATAGATAGATAGATAGATAGATAGATAGATAGATAGATAGATAGATTTGAACAGACTGTATATATATGATGAACACGCTGTAGATAAAGAGATTGTATAAGACGATAGATAGATAGATAGATAGATAGATAGATAGATAGATAGATAGATTTGAACAGACTGTATATATATGATGAACAGGCTGTAGATAAAGAGATTGTATAAGACGATAGATAGATAGATAGATAGATAGATAGATAGATAGATAGATAGATAGATAGATTTGAACAGACTGTATATATATGATGAACA
>CAHIKZ030005597.1:2065000-2077500 GCA_903632075.3 Acanthosepion pharaonis | reverse complement strand
AGTATGTGTGTAAAATGCATATTGAGATTAACACATTCTGTTTCACGCTTGAACGCAATCGGGCCAAATCATTGCGTTCAAGCGTTAAAAAAACTGTCACCAATCAGTGTTGACGTTAGTACATTAATATATACATATGTGGCCTCCTTTGTGAATCACTAGCAGGTCTTAAATGTCACTTAAGATTATCTCACAAAATTTCATAACTGAATCAATTGGTTAAATTGTCAGATCCTCATACGCCAAAACCGACAGGAGAGTCCATTATATATATATATATATATATATATATATATATATATATATATATATATATATATATAATCGGATGTCTAGCCACGATGTTCAGCCACGATGTCTAGCCACACTGATGATCTGTGATAAAGTGAAACAGCCTGTCTGTGGATATATATATATATATATATATATATATATATATATATATACATAATTATTCTGAAAACTGTCAAAAACTGTCAAGCATTTTAATAAATTGAAGAGAATTAATTACTTCCTTTTTCTTCTTCTTCCTCTTTTTCTTGTTGTTGTTGTTACTATTATTATTACTTTTGTTCATGTTAAAGCTTTTTGTTATACTAAAGTTATTTATTAGCATTATTATTAACATTTCTTCTCATTTTTTATTTTTTCCTTCTTCCACCTTTTATTTAATTAATTTGATTATAATTATTATTATCATTAATAATAATAATAACAATAGTAGTAGTAATAGTAATATCAGTAGTAGTACTAGTAATAGTAGTAGTATATTCTCGCGTTTTTTTGTCTTTGGTTTTTCTTGCAAATATTATACTTATTACCTTTTCCATCTTGCCATTATTATTATTATTATTATTATTATTATTATTATTAACCTCATCTTTTGATCCACGCCTTCTTAGTATTTTCTTATCATTCCTATTACTCAGCTGTCATCAATTATTGTTTCTTTCTGACTGACCAACGTGTCTACTGGGTACAATAGATAATAGATATGAAAACGTACAAAACCCACCACACTGACTCGAAGAATCTGATTCAAACGAAAATAAAAAAATTTAAAAAAATCTGTATTTTATTATTCGAAACTCATAAACTCTCTATACCTGCGTTGGTTTATCATTCCCATACTCTACAAGAGTATGACTGACCGTTTCATAAGTGGGGTATACATCGGAGAACATGTTAAATGGCGGCTCACTTGAGCAAAATTGTCCACTTTGTCTACATTTTAGTCTTCGTTACTCTCCTTCCTACATGTTAGATGTTATTTCAGACTGACCGCTGGATATTAGATGAATGCCACTCACCTATCGTCAACGGTTACTGATTATGGATTTCGCTAACACATACCTAACCCCAGGTGGTATGTCCTGTAATAGACTTATCTAATATCTATAGGCCTCGTTCTTGGCCTGAAAATGACTCTAGTGACGAAATTAACTTACATGCCGGGGCAAAGCTGTTCCATGCTTGCAACTGCTTCATGTAAGCCTTTAAAATAAAGGTCTTTTAAGCTGGTCAAAATTGTAAGAGTTGCCAAGATGTGTGAAGATAGGTTTAAAAGAGATTATATAACTGATGCCATAATTGGTTGATCCACTATGGTTCTTCGATTTAAACAATCCTTGGCTACCGCGGATTTTAATAACGGACTTAAAATCTGCAGTGAAACAGATGAGTGACATTAAAGACTTGTAGTGATTCAAGAGGTTTCTTTCGAAGTTAGAACCTCATATTCAATTTTTTGTTGTATAAAAATAAGAAATCTCTTAGTGAATTATGATTATCTCGAAAGTAAAGAATTTATCAAAATCCCACATGACTCACGCGGCTAATAGTTTAAATAATTATTTTTAAATTCTATATCACTTAAAGTATAACAAATCTTTTATACATCTGGCGCAATGTATACTATTTATTTAAGCACTTATTTAGGAATAAAAAAAGAAACATCCATGTCTTAACCCGAATCCACGATTGATAATCATTGTGTTTTTCAAAATAAAATCATTTAAAACAATCTTAAGACAATTAAAAATTCACGTAGCAAAATGGCAGTTTATGAAAACACACCAAAAAAAAAAAAAGTCTTTTTTTTAATTTCTTAACGAGTATTGAAATATCGGATTTACAATGAAACTTTACCATTCGTCAGATATATAACGTGTTTAGAGTATTGTAGGCTACGTAAAATAAATTTTGGAAATCCCAAAAAAAGCCTCAGCACAAAAAAGTTTTAAGAAAAAATATGGAACGTTAAAAACAGTGATAAAACGAGACTTCACGCAAACACACACACACACACACACGCATACATAATTATTTAAAAGAATGGTGACATTAAAATACACATTGTTATGCATGACATGAATGTGATAATAATTTGATCATGCTGATTTGCAGAGGAGACATTTACCCAATTGGAGAGAATGCTATGGTTTTGTTGACTGGGTGATATTAATGCATGAGATTGTTGGGATTATTTTTTTTTTTATTTATAATTCATTCGTTACCTATATATATATATATATATATATATATATATATATATATATATATATATATATATATATATATATTTCACCGGTTAATAAAATTTGAGGAATAAAAAAGCCAACAAACCCATAACAATATTGGCAATAAGATTGATGATATTTATATTATATATATATATATATATATATATATATATATATATATATATATATATATATAATTGTTCCCGCAAAGAAACAAATTTTTTTAAAAATTCGTGGCACTTTGTTTCCTGATAGAGTGACTTAAGATGTATAATTTAACCGAAAAGACATGGGACACGCTTAGTGACTTACCAGGTATTTTGTGACACAAATGTAGTTCAGATATTTGCTACTACCCTTTGTGAGCAGTATCCTATCACTTACTTTTTATGATGCTCTTTGAAATTATACTTCCAAACAGACGGCGAAAAATAAGCAATATTTGAAGTAATTTGTTTTTACCATAATCATATTACATAAAGTGATATGTATATATATATATATATATATATATATATATATATATATATATATATATATATATATACGAATCGTTGCTGAAAAGTTCTTGGCTCGACCAAGGATTCCCAAAAAACATTTTCGGTCATTGGTCAGATTTTGGGAATTAATTCGGGCTGAGAACTCTTAAGAACGCTATGGTGAATTGTATATATATATATATATATATATATATATATATATATATATATATATATATATATATATATATATATATATATTTTTGGTTTATTAAACTTACCTGTAGGCACCGCGCGAATCCAAGTACGGGACCGCGTAAGAAAGGAGCCATGATTTGATAGATTGCAGTCAAAATAGATATTACTCCAGGATCCAGCTTTAAAATTCACAGATTTAAATTTAATCCTGTCACGAGGTGACGATGTATCCGAAATTTTTGTGTAACCTTCGTCCGGACTGCGATTCGAACGCGTGGACTGGTTGTTGCTGTTCAAATATTGCTGTAACATCTCAGAATAAACTTTCCGGCGTTGTTCCGAAACGTTATCCGAAGTAATATAATGGTCTTCCTTCGGGTACACGTAAAGATGTCGAGTGTTGTTCGGGGTAGCTGATCCACCCTCTGACAATACAATGGCTGCACCGACCAGAACCCTGCTTTGGGACAACAAGGCCCGTAAAAGAACTGAATGAAATGCTCTCCTGCCACTACTTTCGGCGGAAGAAGATGTGGACGAAGGGCCGTTGACTAAACTAAGCCGAGTTAAGATGTTAGCTAGCCATACAGGACCTGAGCCTTCAGAATTAAAAGTGTTGAATGATTGTCTGTCCAGTTCCGCTTTGAACTGATCCAACAAAGGAAGGTTCTCACACTTGGCTACCTGCGAGGCGGTCAGTGTACCTTCCATATATTGCAAGGCTGTCGTCACGGAGTCTGCATTGCCCCCAGGTCGTCCGAATAAGATGGACTTGGAAGATGAGGAAAACAATGATGATGAAGAAGACGACGACGACAAGGAAGAGGCGGCGGCGGCGGCGGCAGCAAGGGATGATGATAAGGATGCAGATGACAGACCAACGGATGAAAACGATGAAGACAATGAAGATGTGAACGAGGACAGAAACGACGATGATGATGACGACGACGACGACGATGACAATGGTAAACCTGGTGAATTTTTCGTGTAACCTGTCGCTTTCGTTCCGCCGTAGATTTTTGGCTGCGTCAGGGCCGACTGAGATCTAATTCGACGGCTGGCGAATTTGTCCCCACCAACATCGGAAGATATGCTAAATCGTTGTTGAATATGGGATGGGAATTGTGCAGACTGAGCTAGTTCCACGGAGAGGTCGTGTGCCGACGTAGCTATCAGTAATTTGACAGAAAACACCATCCCCAAACAGAGCAGAGACACGTTAGTTATCCGTGACCGCATGATGGCTCGGTAATTCTGTCACTTCAAAAGCTATTGTCATACCAATAAAAAAGATCCGGTCAGATCTAGCTTTACACATCCAACATGGCCGCTCTGAATTTCCGATATAGGGTAGAGATTTATTTTCAAATCTATAGAACATAGTATAGTTTACATTATTTTTCACGGTATTCTCTCATGACTCTGTGTGCGTGTGTGTCTGTGGATGAGCGTGCGTGTGTGTATGTGTGTGTGTGCGCGTGTGTGAGCGTGCACGTCTGATACAGACATACAGAGAGCAGTGAAAGACAGAATGAGAGAGGTAGAGAGAGAGAGAGCGTGTGTGTTTGTATGCGCGCGCACACGCGTGTGTGTGTGTGAGCGTGTGTGTGAGTGTGTGTGAAACTCGGAGAGACTGTGTACACTGTTGCTGCTGCTGCTACTTATCTATGCGCGTAGGTATATAACACAGCGTGTGTAGTTGTGAAGGAGAAAGAGCTAAAGAGATAGAAAAGGTTGAAAAAGAGAGAAGGAAACTTGGAGATGATTTCGTATGTGTGTGCGTATGTGTGATGTGTGTGTGTGTGTGTGTGTGTGTGTGTGTGTGTGTGTGTGTGTGTGTGTGTGTAGGTATTAAATTATTTTATACGCATTCAAGTGATTATAACGCGCTTGCGTCTGGACGAGGGTGCGTGCGGGCGCATGCACCCACGTACTTGTGTATGCGTTTGTGCATGTATATATCGTATCTCTATTTGTGTGTGTGTGTTGTGTGTGTGTGTGGATAAGCAAGGTTGATTGTGAAAGGAGTTTCTTTGGTGGGGATAATTAGCGAGTGACCAAGGTACAATAAGAGATAAATAGATTAAGAACAACAGTAAGAGATATAGAGAAACATGAAAGAAAAAATAGAGTCGGGAAAGACAGCGAATGGAAGAAAGAAAGAAAGAAAGAAAGAAAGAAAGAAAGAAAGAAAGAAAGAAAGAAAGATAGAAAACTATTTAAAATGGCCGTGAGGGGAGAAAGTTAATTAATAAATTTATGACGAAAGTGCGTGAGAGAGAGAAAGAAAGTGTAAGTAAGTGTGTGTGTGTGTGTGTGTGTGTGTGTGTGTGTGTGTGTGTGTGTGTGTGTGTGTAAGGAATTACTGTATGCTTGCATTCGAATACAGGTACATCTTTTCCCACTTTCTCTCTTCTTTTTTTTCTTCTTCTACTTGTGGCTGTTTGCACACGATATTACACCCCTGTCAGTGAATATATTGACTAAGTATTTGTTGTTGCTATTACTATTATTCTTGTTGTTGTTGATAGTAAAAGTGGCGTTGTTGTTGGTTGTGGTGATGCTGTCACTGTGCAATAGTGTGACTACTGTGGGTCGTGTTTGACGGTTGTATCAAAATGAAGGAACGTTGAGACAAGGCGAGACGAGACGAGATATGAGAAAAGCAACCTGTATGTTATTACGATTCCGTTTTCTACAAATTTGAACTGTTGCTTTTCGTTTCGTCAGTGCATATTGTTCGGTTGTATCTTTCCTCTCTCAAGTTAAGTTTCTCCTGTACAGGTTGCCGCCGCCGCTGCTGCTGCTGCTGTTGCATTTGTTGTTGTTGTTGGCTTGCTTGCTCTGAAGGTGGTGGTAGTAACAGTAGCTGTGGTAGCGAATAGAGAAGAAAGCGGTGACGTAAGAGAGGGCGGCGGCGAGGGCAGCTTTTTGACTAGATGAAAAAAAAACAGTCAAAATTAGGAAAAGAAAAAATCAGAGAGGATAGTGATAGCATATAAAATAGGGAGAGAAATCGAAAGTGAGAGGAAAATCGAGAAAGAGAGCGGAAAAGAGAGAGAGAGAGAAGGAGTGAGAGAGATCAGAACTGGCGCACGCACGCACGCACATACCTATTAAACACGCACACCTAGACTGAAATGTGTAGAAATATGTGCGATGAGAAGTTATTATGTATGTATGTATATATGTATGTATGTAAGTATGTATGTATGTATGTATGTATGTAATTATATGTACGTGTGTGTGTGTGTGTGTGTAATTCCATTTATACATATATATAATTACATATTCGTGTGTAATTCTATCTCTCTATGTATATCATATGTGAGCACACACACACACACAAACGCGCACACACACACACACATACATATATATACATATATATATTATGCGTGTATCGATGGTGAATTAGAGAAGAGAAAGGAGAAATATAAAAGACAGGCAGATATAGAAAAGAGAGGATGAGAGAGACCAAGCGGAGTAGAAAGAAAATGAAGAGGAAAGACAAAGAAAAGAGACAGAGAGGGAAAGAGAGAGAGAGAGAGAGGTAAAAGCAAGAAAGAGAAAGCGAGAGAGACGTTAATAGTAGTGCTAGCTATTGTGTTAAAAGCGGTGTCGATGTCTTACGCAGAAAATAAACAGAAGAAGAAGAAGAAAAAAAGAAGAGAAAGCAAAAAGAAAAGGACGAAAACAGAAACGGAAGAAATGCAGGAAATGGCAAAAGCTGCGTTATATACAATGAAAAATGAAAGAATCCTATGAACTTACGCAGTGATAGACACACACCCATAAATGCATACATACATCGGTTCATTTGTCTCGACTGATACCAAAACGCACGCACACACATACATAACATTAGTACCTTACTATGATGGCCGAGTGGTTAGAACGTTCGCTTTTCAACCGAGAGGCCTGTGTTCGAATCTCACCATGGTCAATTTTCAGAAAGGTGACTTCTTAATGTAGAAACGATTTTTGGAAAGGGGTTCACTTGTGAGTAAAAATGACAGAATTATTTGGGAGCCATCTATGGTTGAGCGAGCACAGTGTCGCAAGTCATCGTGACCGAGGGTTTGCGCGTATTGGCTTTGTTCCGCTAGAGAATGCGCTCTCTCTCAGTAAACTGTATTTAACGTCCGCTCAGCATGGTTGCAGAATAAACTACACAAATGTACCTGCGCTAGCAATAGGGATTGGCTAGCTCCCCTGGCATACTCAGGTGCGGGCGGCCAGCCATTACTTACTTGAGATGGCTAGCTACTTTCCTATAGCGAGTTCGAATCCCACTAAATGTACTACTTTTATCAGGCCGATAAGTTTCTATTTAAAGCGAGTGTGTGTGTGTGTGTGTGTGTGTGTGTATATATATATATATATATATATATATTCTAGAAGACTTTTTATTTCTTGTTTAGTAACTTCGGTTCTCACTAATTGATGTTTAATTAATATGGTTATGTTTCAAACTGATATATGCCTAATAGTAAATACTATAGACTTTAAAAATAAAATGGGTGAGAAATAGTAACTTACGTACGCGTCGATGGTTAAAATCCCAAAATTAGAAAAAAAAAAGCTACAAAAATCGAAGAATGAAAAATAAGTTAAAGAAGTAAAAGAAAAAAAAAGAAAGGTCTCGAATAGGAATGAAGAATATGAAGAAAAAATGAAGAAATAAATCCTAAGGAATGAAAAATATATTGCTAGGTCTGTTGCTAGGAAAATTGGTTCACTGTGTCGTTTTCATTGCCAGAATCCATCTTGCACGTTTATAAATCTACCACACGTCCGTGCATTGAATATTGCTGTCACATTCCTTCTAACGCTTCTGCTACATATCTAGAGATTCTTGACAAAATCCGAAAGAAAATCTGCAATGTAATCGTTCCTGACCTAGCATCACAACTTCAGGTCACTTTCCCATCGCAGTAACATAGTTTCCTGCATCTTTTCTGCATTTATTTTCTTGGCAATTCTTCTAATGAACTCTTCTCCTTGTTACCTCGACTGCGTTAGCAAAATTATTCAACCGCTGCTTGAAGGTGAAATTCTTCCTTAGCCTATGGAAGGTGGCAAGCTTATGCCTGGTTTTCAAGAACGCAGGCGTGCGATCTTCCCCCACCCAGTAAAGACCCACCAATCTTCCCAGTATCATCAGGAAGCTTTTTTGATGACATAATCAATAAGAAGGTCGTCGAGCACCTAAAAAAGAACAACTTCTTCATCGACGAGCAGTATGAGTTTCAGTCGGCCCAATCCACTGCCGACGTCCTAACTACCATCACTCAGAGAAGCGGTCAGGCTCTTGACGATGAACACACCTCGAGGACCATAACATTAGATATCTCAAAGGCCTTCGACAAGGTGTAACACAAAAGTTTACTACACAAACACTCCTGTTATGGAATCACTGGAAGAGTCTTCTCGGTCATAAAATCTTTCCTAATATTAATACCTACCCTGAAGGTAGTTATTAATGGCCAGTCCTCCGGGGCCTTTGCGATCAATGCAGCCCCACCCCAGGGGTCACTCTTCGGACCAACCCTCTTTTTGATCTACATAAATGATATATTCAGATCATTTGTACACATCTATACCGATGATACGACTGTATATGAGCGCACCTCTAAAACTCTTGAGAGTTTGGTGACTGATCTCTCTTCCGATCTTGCACAAAATACCCAATGGGGTAAAAACTAGCTGGTTACATTCAATGCCTCAAAGACCAAGCTAATTACATTCCATTATGGCCGATATGACCCCGAACTACCACCAATCAGGATGGACGAAGGTCCTCTCGGGGAAGCACTGTGCCTTGAAAGACTGTTGGGCCTTAAACTCACACCCGACCTCAAGTGGAACATGTACATACGATCCATTGTTTATGATGCAGGTAAAATGGTCAGTGCCCTCTCCTCTGATCTAGCTCATTGGAGCGGGGGAACTTTCTCATTCAATGCCTCGAAAACTAAACTGTTTACATTACATCATGTCTGAACTATCACCAATCACGATGAATGGCTGTTTCCTCAGGGAGGCTCCGCACCTTGAGCACCAATTGAGACTTAAACTCAGCAGAAACCTAAAGTGGATACTATTCATTGCTAGAGATACTGGAAGATTGTCGGTCTTCTGTAACACTCCAGTAAGTATCCGACTCCACCTGCTATCCTCTATCTTTTACAAGAGCCAGATCAGGCCGAAAATGGAGGACTGTTGCCATATATGGACAGGCGCTGCCCAGATTCACTTTCCAGTCTCGATAGTACAAATGCGTTTCCGCGTCCTTGTGGGTGACAAATTATTTTTCACCCTATGTTATAGTGGAACACACCTATTCTATAGTTAATAGACTCTCCCACCTATAATAAGTAGGAGTAGTAAGAGTAACGGGAGTAGCTCAGTGGGTCAGTCAGTCGATGCCGGACGACCGTTAGTCGGATACTAAAGTATCAGCGACCGCAATTAGATTTACTCTGCGTCATTACCTATTATATGAAGTTCCTAACGTTTTGTACGTCGAACCTATTTTAGGACCGACTTAGTACAAATACAAGCCTCCACTGTGAAAACACTATATAACACCCTACAACCCCTTTCTCGTGCCTCTCGCTGCTTTATCGCTATTTCGATAGAAAATGCCAGACGGACTACATTACTTAGTCCCATCGGTTCTTCAAGCCGCGGATTGTAGCGAACCACCATCTTTCCTTTTGTATTCCATTGGTACGATGCAAGTCCCACCCGAAAAGCTTCTTCTACAAAGCTTTGTCGAAGCGACTCCCAAGAAGGTCAAACTAGTTACTTTCCATCATCGCCAATCTGACCTCGACGATGAATGGATATCCCTCAAGAAGGCTCCTAGCCTTACGAGACTATTGGCCATAAAATCACCCTAGCCCTTAAGTGAAACTTGTACATACGATCCATCCCTAAAGATGCTGGGAAAATGGTCGGTTTCCTGTACCGCTCCAGTAAGTACCTGACTCCTCCTGCTATCCTTTACCTTTACAAGAGCCAGATAAGGCCAAGAATGGGATACTGCTGTCATATTTGGGCGGGAGCTTTCCAAACCTCACTCTCCAGCCTTGATAGGGTCCAAAAGCGTCTCCGAGCCCTTGTGGGTGACGAATTATTCTTCACTCTTTAACCTCTCTCCCAAGATGGGATGTGGCAAGCCTCTTGCTGCTTTACCGCTACTGATAGTGCTAGGACGAACGACATTCCCTGATCCCGCCAAGTCAAACCTTCACGACAAGAACAGGCTATGCCACTTACATGGTAGCAAACCACCCACATTCCTTCCATCGGTGAGAAGTAAGTTCCACTCCAGCAGCTTCTTCCCGCGAACCACTGCCGTAAGGAACCGACTCCTAACAGGATGTTTCCCCGATCACTGCAATCTTATCCAGTTCAAGGCTTCCACTTCTATACACACAAATGGCCTCCTAATGTAACCCTCTACCTCGAGGCCTTGCAAAGAGTGAACCATACTGTAAAAAAAAATTAAGCGTACTACCAGATTGGTAATTTGGTCTCATCATTTTACTATTGAACTAGCTAGATGTACCATAAGTTCTATTCTAATCGTTTCTTCATTGGCACTTCTCCCCTGCGGAACTCTCTACCGCCTCCTTGCTTCCCGTTGCCTAAAATCTTCAAAAATTTAAATGTAACATCAGTAGCCATCTTGTCTTCCGGAAAGTGTTTCTTTTCTTTTTCTTTCTTCTCATTAACCTTTCCTCATTTTCTGTTGCTCTTAGTAAGCTCTTGAGTTTTAGTGGTATTATCGCCTTGCTTGGGGTGAAAGATGGAAATAACTTCAAAATGTTTTAAATCAGCCTGAAAAAAAATTATTATTATTAATATGGCAACTATACATAAGACATGAATGCTCTGTTACATATATCGACATGAGCTTCTCGAAGAGTTGTCATTTAATAGCCTTATATTTGTTTGGAACAAGGTTCCAAGTATGGTACACCCAGTGAGAATCGAACTCATTACGCAGAAGTAAAAGTCAACCAGATTAGTTCGCCGCGAATTATCACATTCTATGACTTTATGACGTCCGTATGGCTGGAAGGTTACCACATGATATATTTCTCAATGGCGCCAGTGTTTGAGGTTCGAAGCCAATTAAAAAAAGGATTTTCAAAGCAATTCATGCCTTCTATACCTACGGGAGAAGCGTAACATAATCTTTAAGTTTAAATTTCAGCATCTATTATCGTTTCTGATATATATATATATATATATATATATATATATATATATATATATATATATATATATATATATATTTCAACGTAAACGTGCAATCAATTTACAAATTCATGAATTATTCACAAAAAACAAATGCAAAGGTTAATGATTTAATTGGCGAGAAATCCATCGTCGCACACAATTCAAATAATATACAAAAACCTCCGAACCTGTTATGAATGAAAAGATCCTTGTTTCTATAAATTTCTGCTGCATTAGTTCTTATATTTACTACAAGCTTTCGTCTGTTCCTACAGACATCTTCAGGTATGGAATAGATGTTGTTCTTGTTTTTTCTCTCAGTAATAAGAGGACAACGAAAATATATGTATTGTATCCGAATATGCTATTGGAAATGAGGTATTGTTTTTGGAGCGTGCAGTATATATGTGTGTGTGTGTGTGTGTGTGTGTGTGTTTAGGCAGCAAACCTTCTTTCATGCACATTTCATTGAATACAACAGACAAGGTGCTTTTGTTTAGTTTTTTATACAATTTCTCATGCGATCTAATTATTTTTTCTTTTCACATGATAAATTATATAAAAACTCTCCGAATGTTCTTTTTATCCGAGCGCTTTCAGCTATACATTTAGCGATTTTAAAGGATTAAATATTTTAACTGTTAAATAAGAAATAGTTTGTTGCATGTATGTTTTATAAAATGTTTTCATTTTTCAAAACACGGTCAAGATATGGTGTCCATGTTCAAAGTTAATATTATTAAGTGTTGTTTTTTATTAATAAAGCTTCCATTATTTTTAGCCTTTTTTGCATGTAGATGATACTATTATATTAGTGTTGTCAACAAGTATGTTACGAATAGTGTCCAGTAGGTCTCTATGAATATTTAAATGAGATCTAATTGAGCTATGGCCAGAAAGGTGTAGAGTGAGTCTGCGTGTCAAACATGCTGTAGTGTGGCCGATATAATTATTTACGAATTTTGATTGATCAGGAATAAAATTCCTTAAAGGACATTTAAATTCGTAAATATATTTGCCCTATATATATATATATATATAAATA
>CAHIKZ030005597.1:2057500-2060000 GCA_903632075.3 Acanthosepion pharaonis | reverse complement strand
TATATATATATATATATATATATAAATTTATATATGTACTAGCAAAGAGCCCGGCGTTGCCTGGGAATGTAACAGTAAGAGATAGATCAACTATCGACCATCATAAAGACTGAAAAATAAAATTGACAAAGATTATTGTTTAAGGTTGACGGACACGCATGTCTTAATTAGTTTTATTTATTTATTTTTTTTTTTACGATTTGTTCAAACTCAAACAAAAACATTGTTTTCAATCGTTATGAGTCTAGCGATTGAATAGAATTTTATTATAAACAATTGTCTTGTAAATGTAATTTTTAAAGCATTCTGAATGTAAAAATAAAGAAAAAAGTGTTCAAAACAATAAGAAACACTACCTGCCAAAAAAAAAGTGAAGTTTTGTTGAAATCGGTTGAAAAATGTAGGAAATCCGATCCCATATATAAACGAACGCGCATGCGCGCACACACACAACCAACCTGGGTTTTATAATAGTATAACTCGATAACTCAATATTAATAAGTATAACTCGATATGAGTTGTCCCCCTTTCATTAATGCCTCTTAATCGTGTTTTCAAATTGATTTCGTGCAAAAAAAAATTGTGTTTTTTCAATTTTGGGCGCTGTCAGAACCACCGCAAGGTAATTTTACGTAGTCCTGTGAAGTTTTCTTGAAATCGGTTGAAAACTGTAGGAAATCCGATCCAATATATAAACGTACACACACACACACAATCTGCGTTTTATAATAAGTAAGATGTATATATAAATAAAAAGAAAGAACAGTAAGATATATAATCCGGTGTTCTTATTGATATTTTTATTTTTACAAAATAGTGATCAATGTAAATTTACAGAGCATTAATATTCAATATTCAATATTACGTTTCAAACGTAACTAATAACTGATACAACAAAAGTTAATAAAATGAACACGCAAACACCCCTTGTCTGGATGAATGGATTCCTCTGTATCCTTGGAAACTGTAAATTATAATATTTGCTGTGCCTTTAAAACCCAGTAAATTTAAAAATAAGTTACTCCAAAATTCGCTTGAGAATGAAATGAAACTAATGTCTTTAATTACAAAATTAAATTCTAAGCTTTTAGCTTCCATTTTTGAAACATGGTTAGAACTGTGTAGCGAAAAAAAAACATATTTTAAATCAGTTAATTTATAATATATATATGCGTGTGTGTGTCTGTGTCTGTGTGTGTATGTGTATTATGTGATACACCTAAACAGTACTGTCTGCGAATGACATAATTAAGCTCTTGATAATATATTTCAGTTGAGTACACTTAGGAGACAGCCTAATACATATATATATATATATATATATATATATATATATATATATATATATATATATAATATACATATATATATATATATATAAAAAATGGTATGGGTTAAAACCAATCAATATTCAAGGATAGAGCGTATGTAAATATAAAAGTGAACATTAAAGTCAAAACCAAGTGTCAACAGTCTGCTTATGCTCAATCCTCAGGCTATATGGGACATAAATTATGTAGAAATTGTCCGAAAGTTCTGTATATCCGAGCGCATTAGGCTATACTTTTAGCCATTATCAAGGATGATTTTATTTTTACTTTTAACTGAATCTATGGATTTTTTATATATTTATCTAAAGTTATAGAAATGTTTTATTTTCTAAACACGGTCATTACACTGTGGCCGTGTTCATAGTTGATGTTATTGAGTTGTGCCTTTTTTTTTTGTAAATAATGCTCCGATGATTTATAGCCTTTTTAACGAAACTTGTATAAAAGCGGAATTGCTGCCCAGATACACAATTATATATATATATATATATATATATATATATATATATATATATATATATATATATATATGATGATTATGATGATGATGATTGCCACCACGTTTTCGAGTATGACCAACACAATATATCAGTTGTGACTTACGATATCAAACAATGCCTGTGCATGAAATTTTGAAAGTCGAGAAAAGGCATTGCACTTGATTTGTCCCACTCTTTGAGAAATAAGAGTACGTATCCTGTAAGAAGAACTAGCCAACGCCATTGCATATTGTCAAGCAGCAGGTTTTACATCAGGATTATTCCCTCTCCAAGTTGGATAAATTAACGTAGGTTAAGCGTTCCAACACTTCAAGTTCTGTTACCGAGAGCCTAGACACCAACCAATTCTACATCTCTGCGCATGGGCTAGGTGCCTGTTGATCTCATGAAAGGATTCACCCGCCCTTTCACAGGTATTCTTCTTCTGTTCATTGTGTCCCTTAAGAATGTGGACGATCTTGGATCTACACAATCTTCTGTCATTTGTAGCGTTAAACAATGTTTATTTCCTTACAGTCGTTGATGTCTTTCCAATTACATTACCTTGTTTATTAGGTTACTCAATGTTTCTCTCTTCCATCTTGCATTCAATGTGTGGTGTGGGTATCAAATTCTCAAAGCCCTTTTTGAGTGTTTCTCATTCTAAATATAAGTGTTCTTTCGAGCCCA
>CAHIKZ030005597.1:1922500-2052500 GCA_903632075.3 Acanthosepion pharaonis | reverse complement strand
ATTACTGAAATGAATACTCCTGTCCTAAGTCAACGTGCATAACTATAAAAAAATGTTAAAAATTAAAGAAAACGGTTAAATTCATAACCTCCTGTTATCTAAAAAAATATATATAATACATAAATTTATCCCATACTAAAATAATTTAAATACTAATTTCATCAAAAAATTCGACATCATTTACTCACTTTCATTTATTAGACTTTAAATTATATCACTTACCATCTTCCATAATTTGCCGAAACTTTTCAGTTAACCTGATGAATATTTATGAGCGTCTCTTAAATTTAAAAAAAATGTGAAAATAACAGCTTTTTTACTTTTGCTTATAAATACTTGTCGCAAAATAAAATACGCGCATATGTCTTCCTTTTGAGACATCCTTAAAATGAGATGAGGATTTGCCTTTAATTCAATACAAAAAAGGTGGGAAAATACATTAACAACTTTCGACATGAACTAAGAATTATAAAGAAAAGATACAGAATAAATATTAACGACTTTAAAAAAAAACAATCACTCATTTTCTTTCTTCTTTAATCAAGAGAAACGCCAGCTGAGGGGAAAAATACTGATTCATTATTTAATCATACACACAAATACACATTTCTTTCTTTCATTTTTGGATCTGATTACCCCCAAAAAGGCGAAACGCGTAATAAAATCTAGTTTCAATGAAACATTTTCCATATATATATATATATATATATATATATATATATATATATTATGAAATGGACAAAGTCCGACAATTATTTAAAGACATTTTTATGATTATACATTCTTTTTATAGATACAAATATTTAAGTAAATATTAAGTAAATGCTCTGTTTATAATATTTCTCGGACATTCAGGCCGGTAAATGTTGTTTAATACTGTTTATTATAAACAGTGCATTATTTGTATCTATAAAAAGGATATATATATATATATATATATATATATATATATATATATATATATATATATATTTTTCTAAAGAATTACTAAACTTATTTTAATTCAACATTTTTATTACTTCAAACATTATTTTTGATAGCTGAGTAGACGCTGTTTTATTTTTTAACGGTGTTTATTACGTCTTCTGACCTGCTCTCTCGAGAAAGTTAATACAGAAAATCTTTCGAGAAAATCCAAACAAGATGCGCATTCCTTAAAAGGGCAAGTAGAAGATTTTCCAGGGCTATGAAGTCCTCTGTGACCGAGCCGTCTAAAGTATACTGGATCAGACGGTTATTTCTCCTATAAAGATCGATGCAGGTTTGTGCCATACTGGACGGTGCATTTTCTTTATCAAGTTTTCTCGAGTGCACAAAGCCAGTAGACGTAATAAACGGGGCGTCTACTCAAATTAGGGCATCCAATAAAAATAAATCAAAAAGTAATATAAATATCTGTGTGTGTGTTTGTTAATAAAACAAATGACAAGAAAAAAATCTCTTATGTTGACGTATTTTGGTCACAGTTCAAATTTACAGACACAGAATTCTGCTTGTATGAATATATGCTTCTAAGAGAAATTTCCTCAACGAGCGAAATGGGTTAGCATAAAAGACAAAGCAAAATTGTCCAAATCGTCTAACAGCAAAATTGTCCAAGTGTTAGATTAAGCTTTGAAACAGTGATCGTAGAAATGATTAAAGGTATATTACTGGAATTCTCTGGGAGTTTTATAACACGATTGGACTCTATGTTGATCAATAACAATGTCTAATTACTCTCTAAGCTTAACAAAAGAATCGTGATGAAATCGATCATAAACGAAAATGAAATGTTCATCATTAATTAATCATAGGTAAGGATTGGAAGCTCATGAAGACTTCAAATAAATTTCAAATATATATATATATTATCCCAGGATCATTTTCCAACTTATTCAATATGATATTCGCCCACTCTAACCCTCTAACTTTCTGTCCTGGAGTAACAGGGTACCTCACACGTTTCATGTACGATTACATGTCCAAGTCTTTTTTTCACTACTCTTTGGACTGTCATAGGTGAAACTCCTCTCTCACGTGCCAAACGTCTTATGGACTGAGTTGGATCTTTTCTAATTGATCTCTTTAGCTTTAAGTTAAAATGATGATCTATTTTTCTGTTGTGACCTCCTAATCCAGTTTTCATCTCTATTGTTCCCTCTTTTTAAACTTATTCACCGTTCTCTGGGTGGTTCTAGAATGGATCTGGGGATGGAAGCCAGAATATGAATGTTGGTACCATTACTGAAGGCCTGAATAATCTTTCTCTTTTCGCCATTGCTCAGTTGGGAAGCCAGTGGGGCTGACACAAAGCGATTTTAACTTGTTCTCTTTATAGCTGAATAGCTCAAAGGGTTTCTTACGACAAATGGTGTGAAGATGGCTAAATATCTGAAAACCTGGAAAAAGAAACTCAATTAATTTATTGTATTTTGGATATTGAACATTTTGTGGTATGGACAATTATGCTGTTACACGAAATCAAATGGGAAATCATCTATCGGTCTCAAAACCCATAATATAATTATTAAAATGAATTCGCTTGAGGATGAAACAGGACTTGATACTTTAATTCAACTCTTATGTAGCGAAGGAATCATATTTTTAAACATAATTATAATATATATATATATATATATATATATATTTTTGCATATATATATATATATATATATATATATATATATATATATATATATATATATATATATATATATATATACTAGGAGAAAAGTAATGGTTGAATTGCATTATTTATGTAGTTTCTCTTATTAGAGTCCCAGAGGACTATCCATCTAGACATTATCTGCGGGTGGGGGGCGTGTATAAATTACGGTATAAATAAAATATACCTGGAAAAAGGCAATATGAATAAAAACAAAAGGATTTTTTTCTTTACCGACTCATATCGTCCTCTGATCAACATTAGCAAGGCAAATGTAAGAATTTTATTTTGCAACAACTATTTATAAACAAAACGGAAAGTCTTGTTAGGTATTCAATTTTTTAAATTTATGAACTATCATAAATATTATTCCGTTAAAAACAGATGCTCACCTCATACAAGTTAATCCATATGCAGTCTGGAACATTTCATAAGTTTCTGTAACGTTTATTGTATAGCGAGTGTCCATATTGTCTTTACGTCATGACTGTATTCTGCCAACTCGTCAGCTGTGACAAGCAGTAGGGTGTGTTTAAAGAGCTGCTACGGCCGTCTCCTTCATTCTGAAACAACAAAAGTTGCCTGGTCAGATTATTACATATAACGATGTACTAAAATTCCAGTAATCTTGGAGTGTTATAACTGCCGCTCCTAGAAAAGCCTCAAAACTACTGGAATTCACCTCATGAAGCATTTATAGCTATAGACAATGTGGAGATAGGAATCAACACTGCTTCGTGACTGTCAATTTCACGCCTCAGTGCGATCTACAGAACAAGATCTTGCCTGAAGGTAGCATTGAAACGTAAAACTGACTGTCACCATGCAGTGTTGATCTCTATGTGCAAGGGTTTTCTCTCGCTATCTCTCTCTCTATCTTTCTCGCTATTTACATATATATATGTGTGTGTGTGTGTGTGTGTGTGTGTGTGTGTGTGTGTGTGTGTGTGTGTGTGTGTAGAGAAACCTCACATATAAGATGAATACAGAAAAAATGTTAAGAGAAGTACCTTGTCAGACATTTTAACGAAAAGGAGGGTGAATCAGTCCGGTTCAAACTACCCTCGCCCCAGGAGTGGACGTTTATCCCTTGTTTAGGATTGGGTTTCCGGTTCCTTCTAAAGATTGCTTCAACACTATACGTCTAACATCTCCGCCAGAACTCTGACATTTTCTTTTTACTAATTATTTATTTATGTTTTATTCAATAGAAGTAGATAGATTCACTTATCACTCGGTTCACATACCTCCACAGTTTTTGGAAAAGGAGTAGAAGGTTGATCACTTGCTTTCTGTTCAGGATTGGTTTTCTGGTTCTTTCTAAAGTATTTTCATTCTCTTTAAATCCCAGTAGACCCCCTTGCGTCTTTGTGGCATTACCGCCTTGCTTGGAGTGAACTGATTAAAGAAATACACAAAAATTTGATGGCGGAAGAAGTGACTGAAACGGCATTTCATCTGAGGGAAAATGCACAGATATTTTGATACTATGCATGTGCTAAATCAGGCGTAAATAATCATGTCAATTATTCACGAGTAATATGATTATATATAGATATAGATATAGATTATTATTATCATTATTATTATTATTATTGGTATTAGTAGTAATCCTATAAGTATAAGAAACTACACTGGTTCGGATAAGCTTCGGTGTCTTAATTTGCATATAATGAAACCAATACCAAAGGGAAAAAATGTATAAAAAAAGAAAGAACCAAGAACATGTACGTTAGCCGAAAATAATCGTCCAGCATGCAAGTTCGAAGCCCAAAGAAAAAAAAGCCGATGTGAGTACGTAAAACAACTAAATAAAGTGCTCAATACAGTAAGTAGAGCAGACCTAGCTAAACCTAGAGAGCCAGACAAACCTACCGAGGTTTCACCTAAGCGGAACGTCAGGGGAGCCTTCCCTGACGATCCGCTTAGGTGAAACCTTCGTAGGTTTGTCTATTTTTTAGGTTTAGCTACACACACACACACACACACACACACACACACACACACACATATATATATATATATATATATATATATATATATATATATATATATATATATATAGGAATGGAGAAAGCAGATATTGCTATGACTTCTTCATTGCATACATTACATCATTACCTCCTGTCCTGAGTAATGTTGCGCTGAAGTTTTATCTCCTTTAGGCACTTCTGACTACTCACCGATCTATATAAAAATTGATGCCAAAACCAAAGGCAACCTCCGATATCATAGGACGGACAACATACTGATTCACAAAATCTAACTGGAATATTAGCGGAAACTACACTCTCAGCAAACTTCAAAAACAGAGCTTATGAAATGGCTTCCTTCCTTTCCAAATGGATTTTTTCTGGGGTAGAGTTTTTTATCACACACAAAAAATATCAACAAAGACCAAAAAGCCATCCTTTGTTCACGATATTGAGTCACCCCCCCCCGAGGTTGTCATGTGGCACAAGGCCTTTTTAACGTATGCCCATTGAACCCGTATATACGGGTTCAGGGCCGGTTTACCTCCCCGAAGAAGACTCCGCCCTTCGGCGTAGCCTCCTTCGGGTTCCTCCCGTCCGTAGGAAGAGAGTTCAACCGAGCAGTCGATTCAAAAGTGAACGACTGACTCAAGCCACCCTTTGTTCACGCGACCACAAGCTCACCATAGCGCATTCTGACCACTACTAACACCTCTATCAAAGGGATTGGTGTAGCAGAACTCGTGCCGCACTTAAAACTATCCGCAATCTGTGCAAGGGATTCCTGAGAAATGCAAAGTGCAATTATGCGCAAAGTTGAAAACAAAATATTTACTTCTTACGACTTCTTTAAACTGACAAACAAGGTTCTCAACAGAAGCAAGCCGTCATTTCTTTCCATTATAAATGGCCCTGAGGTTATCTCATCCTTTGCAATGAACTTTGTTACTAACCCCACCTTAGATGACAAAGGTCATCCTCTACCTAACTTCCCGGCTCTTACGGAGCACAAACGTTATGATTCCAGATTTATCAAAAGCCTCGACTTTACGAAATCTACTGGTCTGGATAAAATTCTTCTGGTGAAAGTCATCCCCAATCTTGGCAAAATTGTTTAAACACTTTCTGAAGGAGAAATGTTTTCCAATCTATGGAAGATGTCAGCTATATGACATGTTTGCAATAATATGAGTGAGCGCTCATCCCCTTCGCAATTTCGACCCATCAGCTTCTTAGTGTAATCAGTAAACATTTTGAGTTTATCATCAACATGAAAGTTGTCGATCACCTCAACAGAAACAAGCTCTTGAGCGACAAACAATATGGATTTCACTTCCCTAGGTCCACTGCTGATGTCGTAAATGTCGTTACACATAGTATCAGCGAAGTGCTTGATAAATCCATCCCGAGAGCGAGCGCCTTCGATTTCTCAAAGACTTTGCTGCACAAACTTTTCCAGCTATGGCATCTATAGAAGAACCTTCTCCACTATCAAGTCCCTCCTATCAGGTAGGTTCATTAATGACGTTGTTAATAGTCAGTATTCGAAAGCAGCGATCCTGGTCACCGGTCCTGGTCACTGATACTTGGCCATGGACCATTTGGTACAGGTCCGTGGACCATTTGATACCGGTCCGCACAGAAAAATTTAAAACAAATTTTCCATTTTATTGACTATCACAGTCTGGTTTATTGTGTTTTGTTATGCACACAACGCCTCCAGGTCCGTGGAAAAATTGTCTTGCATGACACCGGTCCGTAGCGCAAAAAGGTTGGGGACCGCTGCTCTAAAACACAGGGCACAAGGCCTTTTTAACGTGGTCAAGGCCTTTTTAACGTCTGCCTCCCAAAGCTCTCTCGTCGGTCATAGCCTCTTTTTACTTTATATTAACGATCTTTAGTAAATAGTCATAGTTTATGGATGCACCACCAAAAATCTAGGTGACCAGAGACTGACAGGTAATCTATCCTCTGACTTATCTTTCACAGCTTAGTGCGTAAGGGACGGGCTTGTAGTTCAGTGCCTCCAAAATCAAGCTAGTAACATTTCACTGTTACTGAGAAAACCCTGAGTTTTCTCCAGTCAAAATGAATGATTGGAATACAAAGGGAATGAGACAAATTCATCCCTCTGTGTATGTGTCATGGTGGGTCCTATCTGCAAAGACTAATGTAACCAAAGAATATAGCCTGAACGCTTGCAATGAAAATAGTGATAGAGTAGGAAGAAGTGTGCGATGTTTCATCTCTGGGAAATGGTTGTTAACTGTCATATACCGTACCTATGAATACTAATGTATATGTTCCATTGTTCTATTGTAATATGCTGTCTAAGCAGTCCACCACTAGTGGTTTACCTACTTCCCGCCGCTGGCGAGTATTGTATTTTGTTGATTTTATAAAGATTATCCTTTTCATCTCCAACCTCCGTTTTGGTTATTCCTCATTCAGCAACCCTTCCTAGGTTACAATAGATATGAAAAGACTGCAGATAGATAGATAGATAGATAGATAGATAGATAGATAGAAAGAAAATGCGGATAGATAGATATGAAAAGACTGAAGATAGGTAGATATTGTTATATAACGTACTTATGAACATTAATGGGTATGTCCCAATCCTCGTAAATACGGAGGACACTATTGTAAGCGGAGGTAATATGGTGTCTAAGCAGTACACCACTAGCAGCGGTTTACCTACTCCATGCCGCTGGCGAGTATTGTATTTTGTTGATATTATAAAGATTACCATTTCATTTCCAACCTTCGTTTTGGCTATTCCTCATTCAGTAACCCTTCCTAGGTTCCAACAGATATGAAAAGACTGCAGATAGATAGATAGATAGATAGATAGATAGATAGATAGATAGATAGATAGATAGATAGATATAAAAAAAATGCAGATAGATATGAAAAGACTGAAGATAGGTCGATGTTGTTACATAACGTACTTATGAACACTGATGGGTATGTGCCAATCCTCATAAATACGTTGGACACTATTGTAAGTGGGGGTAATATGCTGTCTAAGTAGTCCACCACTAGCAGTGGTTTACCTACTTCACGCCGCTGGCGAGTATTATATTTTGTTGATGTTATAAAGATTACCATTTCATTTCCAACCTCCGTTTCACTAAAGATGCTAGAAAAATGGTAACTTCCTTGTACTATTGGAGTGTCCGGAAAGTTCATGCCGATTTTTAGTCGTCTATGTTCCAACACGTTAAAACAGTTCAAATTTATCGACAGATATAATATGCTTACATTTCCGATTAGAGCACATTTTAAACTATCCCTTGAGAAAGAAAGTTTAAAATTACTAAATTCGTCTCAATTTTGCATCCCTATGAAAATGAAAGATTATACGATGCATTTTAGACATTTGATTCGTTTTTTTTTTATCTTAAAGGCAAAAATGTCTTGCAAGCAACACAAAAAGATATGTGCTGTGTACGGTGAAGGCGATTTAGCAGACAGAACTGTACGGAAGTGGTTCGTTAAATTTAGAGTTGGTGATTTTAGCTTTATTGATGAAGAACGTTTCAGACAGACCCCCCCACTACAGACGACGACCAAATCAAGACATTGATTGAGAATAACCCGCATCGCACAAGGCGGGAATTGGAAGAAACACTAAATTTATCAAAATCCACCATGCATGAGTACTTAGTGAAGCTTGGATACTCAAATCGCTACGATATTTATGCACCACATGATCCGAGTGAAAAGAATCTTTTAGATTCCATTTCATCTGTGAGTTTCTGTATAAACGCAATGAAAATACACAGCAAATTGTGAAGGGTGGTGAGAAGTGGATCATTTACAACAATGTTCAGCGAAAAAGATTCTGGGGTAAGCGACATGAGCCAACTTTAGCCACCGCAAATGCAGGTCTTCATCCAAAGAAACTTATGTTGTGTATCTGGTGAGATTGGAAAGGAAGCTTCTGTCAAGTAACCAGTAAACTGGTACCGAAAAATATTACTCGCAACTGAAATAATTAAAGGCAACAACTCAATAAAACCGCCCAGAATTGTCGAACAGAAAAGGTGTTGTTTCCCATCAGGATAGTGCCAGACCTCACGTTTCTTTGGCAACCCGACAAAAATTGTTGCAGCTTGTCTGGGATGTGTTACTCCACCCGCAATATTTACCAGTTATTGTTCCTTCGGATTTTCATTTCTTCAGGTCCTTGCAAAATAACCTCAATGGCAAAAACCTTAACTCTTTAGATGACATAAAAACCGCTTTAATAAGTTCTTTGCGAAGAAACCACCAAAATTATGTAAAGATGGAATCTTTAAGTTGAAGGAAAAATGGAGAAATGTGCAACGAAATGGTTCATATTTAGTTGAATAAATATTTAATGGCTTAATTTTGTTTTGTGCTTTAATTTCCCTTAAAAATCGACATGAACTTTCCGAGCAATCCAATAATTCAAAGAAAGGGTTGAACAATTGAAAAAGTTATTACCATGGGAACTGATGATAAAATCGTGTGTTAGAGTTGTTTTATTGAATAAATACTCTCATGGTTAGTCTGTGAAGACTTTGAAAGCATCTAATTGGTTAATAATTTCTCTTGGGTATGTTATTTAAATACATATCTCCAAAAATCTAGATGAGTGCCATTTACCAAACCTGTGCTTTGTTTTTGCTTGTAAAAGTCGCCATATCCATAACTTCAAGTGGAACTTGTATATTCTTACTATAGATGAAGATGCTGGAAGAATGACAGGTTACTTGTATTGCTCCAGAAATTAGCTGATTCATCGTCTATGATCTACCTTTCCAAGAGTCAAATTAGACCAAAATTAGAGTATTCTGTCATACCTGGTCTGGTGTTACCCAATCCCCACATTCAAACATTGAGTTCAAAAGCATCTACGCAGCCTTGTGGTTGATGGATTATTTTCCACCCAACAACTCCTTTCCCAAAGACGAAAAGTTGCTAGTCTCTTATTTTCATGGCAGATGTTCAGAAGAACTATATTCCTTAGTTCCACCAGTTCAGACCTTCACATCTAGGACCCACCACGCCAGATACACAGGATTGACTCCTCCTCGTTCCCATCATATTTCATTAGTAAGAAAGTTCAACTCAGTATCTTCTCCAGAACCGTTACTTTGTGGAACAGAATCGCGAAAGGAAGCTTCCCCGGTCACTATGATCTTAACCTCCTCAAGTATAGGGCAAACCGTTATCTATCCTACATATCCCCATAACGCACACTCCTTATTTCATCGTTTTACGCCCATAAAAAACCTCATTCAGTAACACAGTGAGAGAACAACATGCCAAAAATGTGTCAGTGCGGTACAAATATATCCACCCCAATAGAACCCAATTTAAGCCCCATACATATTTATCACAGCCAAATGTTCAGGATATGGTAAATGGTTTTGATAAAAGTAGCACATAACCTTGCAGGTGGGGCACAGCTAAATACATTCAGGTCGGGTAACCTAGTCCTTTGTGATGGTTTCCGAATGAGGATGTTCCCAAGAATCTAAATGTAACTCCCAAATCAACTTGACTAATAATCCAGTCTGCAAACTCGACACCTGGTCATTAGGCTTCCCTTCTACTATCGCCCATGAACAAAGATGCACAGTTCATCAACCCCTAGGGTACACGCCCAGCTGGTTACAAGCTAAATCTGAACGGGATATTTACTGTAGTTCATCTTAATTCACCAAGACAAAACAAATACACATTAACACTTCCAATCAGTTAAGATCAGAAGCCATGATAAGTGTGCATGTTATAACATCAGGGCATTATTATTATTATTATTATTATTATTATTATTTTTATTTTATTTGATTTTTGGCGTTTACACATTTCTTTCCGGGTCCCGCCCAGGGACCTAAGGTTAGAAATGGCATCATGACACTTTCCACTGACACAAAAAAAAAAATTACATAGATAAAGCCCTTCGTAAAGTGTCAGAACAATTTTTTGTATCTCCTTTAGACATGGACTTCCCTTCAATTAGTCTACTGCAATCTTTTCCAACCAGTCCTAGGGCTCCAACTACAACAGGGATTGTTGATGTTACCATATGCCACATTTTCGAGATTATTATTATTATTATTATTATTTCCTTTCATTTCTGTTGTATACACACATTCTTCCGAGTCCCGACCAGAGACTTAATTTCAGAAATGATATTTTCCACTGATCATTTTTGTAAGTAAAAAACAAAACCAAAAAAACTAAAATCACACACATTTTAGGTGTTTTTTTTTTTATGTCATCTAAAGAGTTAAGGTTTTTGCCATTGAGATTATTTTGCAAGGACCTGAAGAAATGAAAATCCGAAGGAGCAATAACTGATAAATATTGCGGGTGGAGTAACACATCCCAGACAAGCTACAACAATTTTTGCCGGGTTGCCAAAGAAAGCTCTTCGTAATGTGTGAGCTGTCCTTGTGAGTGTAATTTGTTGTATTTCTTTAAGGCACGAGTTACTAGGAATCCCTTCAATGAGTCTATCGGCACCTTTTACAGTCAATCCGAGTGCTCCAACTACAACTGGAATTATTGATGTCCACATGTGAAACATTTTTGAGAGTTCCACTTAAAGACCCTTGTATTTTGATAGCGTTTTGAAGATCTTCAAAAGATACATTACAATCTACAGGAAATGTCATATCAATAAGAAAGCACATTTCGTTTTCTTAGTCTTTGATCACGATGTCAGGGTGATTAGTTTTGATTGTTCTGTCTGTGTGTATTGTAAAGTCCCATGAAATGCTTACAGGTCCTCTCTCTATAACCGGGTCTGGGTGGTGTTCATAACAGTTTCTTGAAGTTTCCTTCTCATAAAAGTTGTTTATTTTCCAGTGCAGATTTTGGCCCACTCTATCATGCCGAATTTTATATTGAGTGGGTGCTAACACCGTGCAACCTGAGGGTCAATTGTTTCTGGATATTTATCATAGAATCTGCATTTCGGGTTAAAAAAAGTTTTTCACTATGCGTGCTTGGTAATTTCTAGTTAGCATGCATTGGTCGTGTGCAGTAAGAATAAAACCTTCGGTTTTAACTTTTAACCCTGAACTACGTAACCACTGATGAGTACAGGGGTTGTCCTAATTAGCTTGTTTAGTACAGGCAGAGTTGAGTTATTATTATTATTATTATTATTATTATTATTATTTTATTTCCTTGGATTTCTGTTGTATTGAAATTACCTTCCGTGTCCCAACCAGAGACCTAAGATCAGAAATGACTTCATGACATTTACCGCTGATCAATTGTTTTAAAAAAGAACTAAGATCACACACATTTTACATAGATAGAGCACTTCGTAATATGTGAGCTGTACTTGTGAGCATACTTTTGTATTTCTTTAATCGTCTTGTTTTATTATTATTATTATTATCATTTAATTTTATTATTATTTTATTTTTCAATATTATTATTTTTTTATTTTATTATCATTATTATTATTATTTTATGATCATTCTTATCATTCTTATTATTTTATCATTATTTCTTGTTTATTCATTATTTTCATCTTTTTATTTTTATTAATATTATTATTTTTAAATACAAATATCTTTCTTTTTATTTCATTTCATTTTTTATTATTTTTTATTTTATTATTTTTTATTATTACTATTATAATTTTATTAGTATTGTTATTTATTTTTATTACATTTTTATAATTTTTGTTTTATTATTATCAGTATTACTATTTTTATGATCCTTATTGTCATTATTATTATTATTTGAAGAACCACTACACAATATCTTCAGTGGTTCACTCAATGAAAATGTCAGCTGAGTGCCATTTACCAAACCTGTGCTTTGTTTTTTGCTTGTAAAACCCGCCATATCCTAATGTCACTACAAACAATAGTCACAGTTTTTGTTTTTTTCTCATGCTAGCCGTAGATATTGACATCAGATGGGTAGCACAGATTTTATCAGCATATTGATGTACGTATTAAGGGAGTAGGGACTGGTGAGATTCTTTTTCGGAAAGAGAATACTTTATAAACGCAGAGTTAATATGTTATTTTTATAGATAGATTTTATATTGTTTTTAGCATATTTTATCTTATATCGTAGAGTCTTAAATATGGGAGAATGTACAAGTATACATAAAAAATTGAAAAAATCAGTCACTATACGAGAGAAGGCAATGTCTGAAAATGACATCCTCAGTTTTAAATAAACTCCGGCCATGTTTATGCAAATATGACTTGTTTTAACAGCAAATCTCTCCAACCTGAAGAGCAACGACACTCACCCTGAAATTACTCGTACCGGTAATGTTCTGTGTCTGTTAGTGATATTACTACTATATTTACTCCAGTTGTTGTTGCCATTGCTACTATCGCTTCTGCTGCGTCTACTGCCATTACTGCAACTGCTGCGAATGGTTTTCTGATTCTGCAGCTACGAAATAGTTATATTGATAGAACCGTTTTCCACTAACACACAGGCTTTCGTCGGCCTCATTTTTTTATTTTTTTTATTTATTGCTTTCATTGTGTTCCAACATCTGACCGGGTTCTTTGAAAGTCTTTGAAATCTTCAATCGTCACCATCAACGGTTTTCAAGTTCTTCCTTTGAAGATCATTTTTAGCTTTCCGGTGATATATATATATATATATATATATATATATATATATATGTGTGTGTGTGTGTGCGTGTGTGCGCGTGTGTGTATACATATATATATATATATATATATATATATATATATATATATATATATATATATATATATATATATATATATATATATATATATATATATATATATAGATATATATCTATCTATATATATATATATATATATATATATATATATATATATATATATATATATATATATATATTGTGTATTTGCAAAACAAACTCTCTTTTTATGCAAGTTTCGTTGAAAATGACTGACAAGATATAGTGGTTGAGGTTTTTTTATATAATTTCTCATGTAGTTGTATTTTTTTTTTTTTTTCAGGATGTAAATTATATAAAAATTGTCCGAATGTTTTACAAGCGCTTTCGGCCATACTTTTAGCCATTATCAAGGATGAATTTTATTTTACTATTAACTGAATATATAAATTGTTTTATGTATGTATCGAGAGTTATAAGAATGTTTTTCCCCAAACACGGTCATCACGTTCTGACCGTATTCATAGTTGTTATTACTATCAACATACTCGTTGATAATACAAATATAATAGCCTCATCCATAATTCCAAAAAGGCTATAGCAGCATTACTAATAAAAAAAGAAAAAGCCAACACTCAATAATATCAATATTATGTCTATTTATTTTTATAATAATCCTTTCTAGGTTTCTAATTAGCTTCCTGATGTTAAGTTGAAATTTATTAAGGAAGGTGCCATATTTTTGTTAGCCCAAGTACACTGGGTCTCCTCCAGGATCATCCTCAGTGGTGAATTGAGAAGACAAACTTAATTTAACTGTGAACGTTACGATGAGGATTTTTGTAAACACACGTGAATGCGCTCTGTTATAATTTTAATATTTTAAATTTATCCGTTCTACCTATGTTTATTTTTTTTTTAAAGCGTCCACGATGTAAGGGAACTAACTAGATATGGTAAAAATATAACATAGCGTTAAATGTTGGTCAAATGCATTTTAAACATTGCTACTACACACGTAATAAATTTTGTTAAGTGTTGGTTGGTTGCGTTTGATATAAAGTGCCTCGAGAATTTGAAGTTTTTGTTTATTATTTTCATAGTGTAGTATATTGGTGCTGTCGACAAGTATTTTCCTGTATTGTAAAAGTGGACAAGTCTTTAAATGTTGCGATAGAACTTTACCCGATAAATGTAAGACCTCTTGATAATGTTATGGTCATCAATCCAATATATGTACTCGATTTGAATGATTTTTTGTTGTTACACCCGATATATATATATATATATATATATATATATATATATATATATATATATATATATATATATCGTTTGGGATCTTCTGTTTCTTCATCGTTTTGTTTTTCCTCTTCTTGTCGTTTTATTCCGCGTAATTATTTTACGATTATTATTATTTCTGCAGTCGTTTTCACACCAGTTGTAACTGGAGGCTTGCACTAGAAATTAAATGACAGCATTTCTCTACAATATCCAAGCATTTTCCTCGATATTCTAGATCTGTTTAGTAATGTTTATTTTTGTATGATCTCGATTCTTTCTCAGATCTCCAGTTCTTGAAGCCATTTCACTACGCTATTCGAAATCTTTACCAGTACTCCGGCAACTATAAACACAACTGTCACCTTCAAGTTCTATAATTTGTTTAATTCTCTGGTAAGGTAACTGTCTTTTCGCTTTCTTTTGAGTCTTCTGGAAAAGCGATATCCACTGATTAACACCTCTGCGACTTAATCATGATGCGGAAACCAAAATTACTCAAGGCGAGTAAAGCACATTTAATCCTTATTAACAAAGGATTAAATGTGCTCTACTCGCTTTGAGGAGGCGACCTAACTGATTCTCAATTTTTTTTTATTCTATAAGGCAAATTTTGGTTTCCGCATCATGATCAAATCGCAGTCGTTTGCACAGTTCTTAGTGAATCACTCCCCTTCCACCCAATAATGTTTACATTTGTATTCCTTCAGGAATAATTTACATCACTCGCTGATTATGTCGATGCATTTGTTTTTCTCTTACGCCCTATCATTCTTGATCTTTATTGAATCCGCTCTTAATATGTTGTTCTAGGCTGTAATTAACAACGATTACGTTTTTAGCTTTGGATATTCCTGTCGTGACGACGACCATTTCGTTTTATCTGCAATTCCCGAGACTACGAAACCAAGTTTTTAACACGTCAACATGGTTCCGTAATAGCTTGAGAACGTATTCGCGTGGCATGGATTAGGTTCGCCAGTCCGCCTAAACACATTAACTGGTGACCACTACATTGCACTGTTTCGTGACTATTTACAACGATGGATTCCACACACCCCAACAGCATTTCAGCATATTGGAAAATTCTGGAGACTTTTGACAAAACCTCCGGCCACCATGTTTTCTCGGTATCTTTGGGATATGGTAGACAGGCCTATTCACACGCAAGCCTCTACACCTAAAAATATCCCCACTTTCCAGAGTTCAAAAATCTTTTGGAAAGCGAGGGAGACGTATTCTCCATCCTTCAGCCTTTTCCCTTGTTATATACCATGCCTATGAACACTAATAAATATTTCCCAATCCTCATAAATACGTTAGACTCTATTGTAAGTGGGGGTAATATGGTGTCTGAGTAGTCCACCACTAGCAGTGGTTTACCTACTTAACGTCGCTGGCGAGTATTGACTTTTGTTGATGTTATAAAGATTACCTTTTCATTTCCAACCTCCGTTTTGATTATTCTTCATTAAGTAACCCTATCTAGTTTACAACATTCGTATAAACGTGATATTGCAAGCCTTTCACTACTCTATCGATATTTCCATGGCAAATGTTCAGATGAGCTCCATTCTTTAGTTCCACCAGTTCAGATTTTTACAGCTAAGATCCGCTATGCTATATCCACGAAAAAGAATTACTCTTCATCCTCTTCGCATTCCAATTCCAAGGAGGAATTTTCATTCCAAATGCTTTTTTTAAAAAAAACGGATGCTTTTTTGAACAGATATTCGATAGGAAGCTTCTTCGAACACTACATTCGTAACCTCTTAGAGTCAAAGATCAATCGTTATCTATGCTCCATATAAACATAACCTTCACTACCTACTGTTTCGTTCATTTTACACACATCATTCAGTAATCCTCTGCCTTGAATGGTTCTTGAGCCTTGTATTGGATAAACATTCATAAAACAAAAAATATCAGGGAGCTCTCGAGAAAGTATCGTTCAATATCTCTCCAGGCGTCTTCTGACCACACGTGGAATCTTCGCCGTGTTAGATGTGGGGGTTCCTACGCGATAATTAGCAGAATAATAGGCATTTAACTTTTGGCACGTCGATGTGTCTTTTGGCACATCGATGTATACATGAGGTAGCTCACTTTTTCTCATGATTTTGTAAATCTATATTCTCCGTTTTTCTTCTATGTGCCTTCAGAATTTAGGCAATCATGGCTCTCCACAGCATTCTATCTCGCGTGACTCTTAGCAGCTTCCCACCCGCTAAGGCTTCTACACCACGTTCCGCCATCTATTCACACCACCTCATCAGGTAAGTGATTCACTGCCTTCCCCTATCTCTCTTGCCCTCAATATGCCCAGTGAGGGGTTATTTTACGGTGCATTTTCTTAAAATATATTTTAGTATTATTGCTATAATGTACGGTATAGGATCTATTTAAACTTCTGGGAAAACTAAATCTATTTGGAAAACATGTTAGAATAACCCAGAACCTATTAATGCATGTGGGTAGAAATAAATTGAGCAGCTATACAAAGATAGAAAGAGGCGTAAGACAAGGATGGGTCTTCTCCCCAGATTTATTCAAACGCCACAGCCAAGCTATCCTAAAGAAACTGGAGACCTCAGCAGGATTTAAATAGGTGGACGTAATGCTAACAATATAAGATATACAGATGACACTGTGTTGATGGCCAACTCGGAAAGGTAACTCCTGGACAATGTGGTGGAAGAAAGCGAGAAGAAAAGACTAACCATGAAGACAGAAAGTACAAGAAAGCAGAAATTTATAGTCATCAGCAAGAGAAACTGTTAAAGATGCGAGATACAAATTCAAGATGCAGAAGTTTAAATATCTGAAAAGCGTTTTAACCGAGGATGAAAAATGTGGAACCGAAATCCGAACACGCACTGGACTAGCGAAAGAAGCATATAAAAAAACTAAACAAGGTGCTGAGAAACGGGAAAAATCGTTAGAAGCAAAGAAAAAAAGTGCTGCATTGCTATGTGTTATCCATCCTCTTATATGGCAGTGAATGATGAACAATCTACCCAAGGGATGAAGAAAAAAACCAGAGGAAGCTGAAATGTGATTCTGCGGAAGGATACTAAAATACCATGAACAAAGCAGTCTTAAAGAAGTCTCAAAGAAAATGGTAACGGAATACTCATTTTTTTTTTTTTTTTTTTAGCATTTCATCCCCAAGCAAGGCGGGAAGCCACTAGCATGCAAGGGGTTATAGAGAGTTGGAGCGAGAGCAAATAGGATTGATAGAAGAAAGGATGAAGAGAAGGATAGGGGATAGATCAAGGCATCTGGAGACGTCGATTGACATTACATTTGAATAGTTGGAGATTATAGCTATCAGGGAAACAGGATAAGGGGAGGGAGTTCCACAGGTGAGAGGTGCGAGACATGAAGCTATTGGGGTAGAAGAGGCGGCTACATTTAATAGTTTTGACAGTGAAAGGGTGAGAGCGAGATGCCAGACTAGTAGAATGCTTAAATTCATGAAGTCTGGGAACCAGCGAAAGCAACTCATCGGAGTAGTTACGATGAAAGTATTTGTAAAAAAAAGACAGAGGGAGACGATGGCACGTCTGTGAGAGAGCGACTGCAGACGAGATGCCAGATCAGGGCCAATTACATTTCATATCCGTCTCTGGATTTTATCAAGAACCTTGAGACAAACCGAAGGGGTTCCAGACCATATATGGCAGCAATACTCCATGCAAGGGCGACCAGGAAAAGACAGCTGAAATTCAGTAGGCACATAATAAGAAAGGAAAACTTGGAATACTTAACCCTCACGGAGAATATTGATGGAAGGCAGAGAGTCACCTGATGAGCTTGTGCGAATGGAAGGCGGAAAGAGGGCAGGGGGTGGCCTTAGCAAAAGGAGAAAAGCTACAAAGAGTCTATAAGCGGTGGGAAAGTAACTGAAGCTGAGGTGCCAGGTCAAGATCGATAACATTGCAGATTTTTCTTGGGATTTTATCAAGGGACTTAAAATACCTTAGAGCCCCACCCCACTCTACCTTCCATCAGTATGGCTGATGCTAACCTCCGTTGAGCTTTATCGAGCTAACGTTCTCAGATGACATAAAGTGGAAAGACTACATTAAATCCTTTGCTAGCTCAGTTGCTATGAAAGTTGATTCACTGTGTCTTGCGAGGCAATTTTTTCATTCCAGAATCTATGTTACGTATCTATAAGTCTACCATTCGTCCATGCTTAGAATATTGCTGCCACATATGGTCCGATGCACCTGCTATTTACCTTGAATTTGATAAAATCCAAAGAAGAATCAGCAATATTATTGGTCCTGATGTGGCGGCTCGGCTTCAGTCACTTGTCCACCGCCGTAAGGTTATCTCTCTGCCTTTTCTATAAATATTTTCAAGGTAATTGTTCGGATGAGCTCTTCAAATTCAGCGTAGTACTAGACTGGCATTGAGACCACATTAATTCACAGTTGAGCAGGCTAATGTATAATCGTATGATAACAGTTTCTTCTCGGACTGCTGTCGATAAATTTGACGTGTTCTAACGTGTTGAAACATAAACGACTAAAAATCGGCATGAACTTTCCGGACAACCCATTAGTACAAGGAAGTTACCATTTTTCTAGCATCTTTATTGATGGTATGAATATTCGAGTTCTACTCGAGGTCTGAAGCGAGCGTCAGTGCCATTGAGCTGTAAGAGCTAGATCAGCAGAGAGATCAGCTGCTAGGCTCTGGTCATCTAGGTTTTTGAATATATCACAAGTTATATAGTGGAAGAAACCAGCCATCTTTTTAAAGTTTGAATTGAAGGACAGAAGAAAGTTAATGTTGTAACCTAGAAAAGGTTACTGAATGAGGAATAACCAAAACAGGTTGGAAATAAAATGGTAATCTTTATAACATCAACAAAATACAATACTCGCCAGCAGCGTGAAATAGGTAAACCACTACTAGTGGTGGACCACTTAGACAGTATATTACCCCCACTTGCAATAGTGTCCAACGTACTTATGTTCATGGGTACGGTATATACCAATATAGCAGGAGCATCAGACCATGTGTGGCAGCAATATTCAAGGCAAGGACGAATACATAGCAGAATCACTAGCAATATTCAATGCATGGACGAATGGTAGACTTATAAATGTGCAAGATAGATTCTGGCGAGAAAAACTGTCTAGCATGCTAGAGTGAACCAACTTTCCTAGCAGCAGACCTAGCAATTGATTCAATATAATCTTTGCAGAGAAGGTTAGTCCGAGAAGATGCAATGATTCACTCTCCCGGAGTTTAGGATCAATTAAATATTTTTTTTTAATTTCTTTTATTTCTAAAGAACGTCAGATGTAATGACGGCATCCCCTAGAGTAGCGCAGGTTCGAATCCTGCCGGGGATTGCATACGTTTGTTTGGGAGGGTAGTAATTCTGTTAAGAAAGGTGCAATAGAGGAAAAAGCCTGGGCGTAGATTAATATTTGGGTAATATTCAATGGCGGCACTCTCTAGGATTTTCCTTCTGAGTGTAGCATTTTTAAAATCAAAATGGTGGTTGAATTTATTTCTATGTATGACTAGTGCATTAGCTAAATTGTTTTTTGTGAGGTCTCTTTTGTGCTCATAAATGTGTTTTTATTTTTAATTTCTACTTGTTTCTCTAATATATTGGGAGGAACAGTTATAGCAATTTATTTAATAAATGCCTGCTTCAGTAATATTATTGCGATTAGTGTTTGAAGATCTGAGTATATCCATCATGGTTTTGGAAGTGTTTGTGACTATTTCAAGATTATTTAGATGGGATAGGTTATTCTGGATAGTGGACTTGACAGAGTTGGTCGGTAGTATTATTCATCTGTTTTCATGTAATTTATTATTGCGGATTATGCTATTAGTTTTGTTTCGGTTGTATATTTTGTATGCCTTTCTTCTTGCGTTGTGAATGAAATGATATGGGTATTGTAGGTTTTTGAATGTGTTTTCTCCCAAACAAGCGTACACAGCAATATCGTGAAATCAAAAGGAAATGTTTGAATCAGTCAACACAGCAATAATAATAATATCTCCACACGTGACAGTAATTGACTTAATTTTCAGTTAACAGTATGAAAATAACATTCTCTAAATTCTTCCAGTTGCTAAGGACATTTTGTTTTTGTTATTATTAGTTACTTTCTTTGTTATTATTTAGTTACTAAATTCATTTCGTTTTTTGCCTTGAGAAAATCCACATTGGACGAAGCGCGTTGGCAACTACTACAGTTTTCCTATTGTCATTTATATTCATAAATATTGTCTTTTCTATTGAGAAATTTTATATATATATGCTAGTTTACCTGTGCTGTCCAAAAATGGATGACATGTAATATATATAATAAAATTGGGCACATCGAGGCGGTGTAATGATGAGCAAGCTTGTCTCGCTGGAACAATTATGACTGAATAGTGAGTTCGATTCTCAATGGGCGCGCCATACTTTCGGCCTTGTGCAACATCTAAGCTACGCTTGTAAAATCACTATATATAATAAACTTCACCCAGTACGAGGTTCTCGAACCACTCAAGGTTAAGGTTACGGTTAAAATGTCTACGATGAATGGGCTAGGATATGAGTGAAAGAGAAAGTGTCTGGAAGTGAATATTATCAAGATAAGGGGGATAGATAAAAGTTAACTATTGACTTGAACTTGAACATATTAAGATTTTACTATTCAATGAAGCACTTACGCAGGTCTCTGTTCCATTTAGAATTTACGAATATGCTAAGCAGAAGTGGAAGTAGCTTGGTGTGTCGTAGCGGCCATGGTCTGAAATGGTTATCTAAAAAATATGGGGTTCATCTGAACAACTACCAGGGAAATAGTGATTATGTGTCGATGCGCTTACAACGTTGCGTCTGTGGGATATATCAGTCCATACTCAAGCAATGAGTAACATATAATTATGAAATGAAGCTTAAGTTATGCTATATTTATAGGGTAAAAGTGCTCAATATCCGGGATAGAAGTGTGGATACTGACGTCAACACAGCGTGGCAACACTCGATGTTCACTTCCTTGTCCACTTCCTATATATATCTTATTACTATAAGTTTTACACACACACACACACATACACACACACACACACACACACACACATATACATATATATATATATATATATATTCGGTATTACCCTATGCAAGGCAGTAATACCACTAAAACAAAGGATTACAGAGTGTGGAAGAATTAGCAACAGAAATATTAATAATGAGCGGAAAGAGAAAATAGTCAGGACAGTAGATAGCAATTGACATTGCATTTAAATTTTCGCAGAGTAAAGTTGGGTAGAAAGCATGGAGCCGGAAGGTAGTTCCACAAGTGAGAAGTGTGATAAAAGAAACTGCTAACATAGAACTTATTCTCAGCGTCTCGTTTTCTATGTGCGCATGCGTAGTCGCGTCAATGTAGACATCAGCTTAGTCCCATGAAATACTAAAGTAGGAAACGTACACTAATTTTTTTTCCACACTTTGTCATACATTTTTACGCGAAAATTATCCTTGATATATAAAAAATTTATACATCTTTTATGTTTTCCCCCACATACACAAACACACATACACAGACACAGACACACACACACACACATATATATATATATATATATATATGTGTGTGTGTGTGTGTGTGTGTGTGTGTGTATGCATGTATGTCGGTGAGTGTGTGTGTGTGGTTTTAAATTTATTATATCTATAAAAATAGTATGTTCATGGTTGGAGATAATTGCACATACACACACACATACACTCACCGACATACATACATACATACATACATTCATATATATATATATATATATATATATATATATATATATATATATATATATGTGTGTGTGTGTGTGTGTGTGTTGTGCACGCACGCGTGTGTGTGTCTGTAAAAATAGTGTGTTCACTGTCGGAGATAATTGCACATGTACACACACACACACTACATATATATATATATATATATATATATATATATATATATATATATATATATATATATATATTATGTATGTGTGTGTTTGTGCACACACGGGGGGTGTCTGTAAAGATGGAATCAGTGAGCCGAGTTGAAATTCTTGTTTAACTTGATGCATTCATTTTGCGCCAATACCCAAGGGGTGGGGAAGGAACATTCTCTTCTATTCTTCCGGCTATGGGTTAAAAAGTCGACTGGACTTTATTCTATCGTATTTGATGGCTGAAAGTCTAGAATTGGTACTCGAATTCAAAACTGTAAAGAAAACATTAGAAAAGCACTCCAATTTCTTTCATAAATCACATGATGAGTTATAATATAGAAACAGGAGCTGGGCAGAGTCATGATAGCCTCTATCTGGAAGAGACGCGGCACTTTAAAAAATCTCTTGATATTTTTCCTCTGCACAACTTTGTTGACACTTCTCTGCCATTTTTCATCCCTTCTAATCTTTATTTTCATTTTGCAAAAATTATCATAAAAATCACATAGCGAGGAAAGAGGGCTTGGAGAATTTGACACTTACAGGGCATATTGAAGTAAGATGGACAGAGTGAAACAGCGGGTGACCTATCTAATAATTTTGTGGAAATGGATAGCAGAACAGAGAGTATGAAGGATAGTGAAAAGACAAAACTTACTAAGAGCTATAAAGTATAGGAAGTTGTGGAGAGCCACGATCGAAGAATCATAAAATAGATATGTATATTCTATATGAGGCTTGTCGGGCTGCCATTTTCATGCATTCATTATTCTTTTCTCGCGATTATTCTTATCGCATTTTTTCAAATAAACTGATTTTTGTCTGCTTCTCTTTGAAAGAGAACATGAATAATTTGTATGATAGATAGATATGAATCGGCTGAAAGATAGATAGATAGATAGATAGATAGATAGATAGATAGATAGATAGATAGATAGATCTCTTTTTGATAAGTAAGATAACCTTACTTATTCGAGAACTGGATGTACGAAGAGCAGACGACTGTTAGCCTGGAGAGTTATATGGTTTTACCGTAAACAGCCGAAAACTCACGAAGATGAAGACGACGAAGATGAAGGTGGTAGGTAACGACCGCAGAGTGGGGTTCGCAGTTACGGTAGTTTTCGGTACCAAAGTCTGCAGAGAACTGAATCCAAGAACAAGTGGTAAAAAAAAGGAAGGAAGAGAATTCAAAGCGAATCCAAAATAAAGAGAATAGTAAGAATCAGGTGACGGGAGAAGTCTTTTAAAAAGCAAAGAGGAAAAGATGCGAGATAGCGACGAGAAAAAAAATAGAAGTTCATAAAAGAAAGAGCGAAAATAGAACGAGAAAAATAAGAATGTAAAGAGAGAGGGGGTATTTTTTAAAGCTGAAAGATATTTAAGAAAAGCATAATGAAATTTTCAGAAAATAAAGCGAAGGTAAAATTTAAGAAGAAAATATGGATTTGGCAGAAAAAGAGAAAAATAATCAATGGATATATGTGGATTGGCGGAGATAAGAGGATTTTTAAGACAATAGAAAATGAGAAAGAATGAGTCTCGAATAAAGACAGAAAGAGAAAGATAATTAGTAAGAGATTATCTGTCGATATATTTTTAGAATATACAAGGATAAAAACGGAGAGACTGTAAAAGAAAGAAAGAAAGAAAGAAAGAAAGAAAGAAAGAAAGAAAGAAATATCAAGTAAGAAGTAAGGGATAAATGATGTAAAAGCGACAGAAAGAACGAATGCTAGGCATGTGAAAGAAAGAAAGAAAAAAGAGAGAAAGAAAGAAAAAAGAAACACAGAAACAAAGAAAATAAAAGTGTTAAATGTTGTAAGAAAGAAAGAAAGAAAGAAAGTAAGAAAGAATGAATGAATAAATGAATGAATGAATGAAAGAAAGAATATCAAGTAAAAAGGGATAAATGATGTAGAAGCGACAGAAAGAACGAATGCTAGACATGTGAAAGAAAGAAAGAAAGAAAGAAAGAAGAGAGAAAGAAAGAAAAAAGAAAGAAAGAAAGAAAATGAAAGTGTTAAATGATGTAAGAAAGAAAGAGTATCAAGTAAAAAGTAAGGGATAAATGATGTAAAAGCGACAGAAAGAACGAAGGCTAGATATGTGAAAGAAAGAAAGAAAGAAAAGAAAGAAAGAAAGAAAGAAGAGAGAAAGAAAGAAAAAAGAAAGAAAGAAAGAAAGAAAGAAAATGAAAGTGTTAAATGATGTAAGAAAGAAAGAAAGAAAGAAAGAATATCAAGTAAAAAGTAAGGGATAAATGGTGTAAAAGCGACAGAAAGAACGAATGCTAAACATGTGAAAGAAAGAAAGAAAGAAAGAAAGAAAGAAAGAAAGAAAGAAAGAAAGAAAGAAAGAAAGAAAGATACTGTAACAGAAAGAAAACGAAATAGAATAGGTCTGGATTTATCGCTAGTAGAAATAACAGGTGTATAAGCTTGTACGAATGAATGTTTATACATTAATAGTTCTTTGCGTCTCTTTACCAATATGTATGCGCGCGAAAATGTGTATTCCTGTGTCTTATTGCTTACTTGCATCTTGTGTTTGTCGATTATAGGTGAGGGATTGCGGAGACGGGCATGGCGTGTCAGGTCTGAACCAGTGCATAAGCGACAATAACACTGACAAATAACACTTACAGATAGGTAAATCACCCACAGTGTGTGTGTGTGTGTGTGTGTGCGTGCGTGTGCTCGCGCACGCGCGTGCATAATAAATGCGCCGCCAGCTTTCGCGTGACGTGTAGAACATAAAACCCCGCCAAATTTACACATTTATATACACATTTAATATGATTTACACATAGATATGCATTCTGCCTAAATGTTGACACCCGAGAATTCTATCTGAAATGCCTATCAGGTCAAGCTTGTTAGCACAAACAGATATTTGAAAACTTCGAAATCATTAATATATATATATATATATATATATATATATATATATATAAAGACAAAATTTATGGTTTCTTTTAAAAAGAAAAAGCAAAAAAAAAAACAACCAGTTTCGTCCCAAGACTTATCAGTTTTTTTTATAAAAAAAAAAAAAAAAAAGGCAAACCAGTTTTTTTTTAATTATTTTTTTTTTTATAAAAAATGCCTTATATACTTTTCTTTTCTAGAATAGAAAAAAAGCTTTATAAAAGCTTGTATATTTAAATTAAAATTTATATGGTTTGATTGTTGTATGGTTTTGCCCCCGCTTAAATGAGGTGGTCATTTTGAAAAAAATCCGGTTGTTTTTTATATATTATTTTTTATATTTTTATTTTATAAAATGCCTTATATATATTTTATATATATATATTTCCTATATATATATATTATTAAATTCTATATATATATATAAAAATATTATATATATATATATATATATATATATATATATATAGATTATATATATTGGATCCGGAAATGTCAAAATTGAATCTGTTTTTTGTTGAACAAACTCTTATATGGTTGTTTGATTGTTGTATGGTTTTACGAGTTTTTTAAATTTCCATATTAATATAATATAAAAATAGTTGTGGCCTTGTTTTTGATAAAAAAAAACGTTTTTCAAAGGTAAGGTTCAGAGACTGTTGGAAAAAAAGGCAGTATCCTATATATATATATATATATATATATATATATATATATATATATATATATATATATATATTGAAACACCTGTTCTCGAACGATCATTATATCGTCTTGCCTGGTCATACCGCGAATATATTTATATGAAATGGATAACGGTTGGGAATTGGAAATATACATCTGAGTCATCGTTTTATATTCATTCCACCAATTTTATTATGGATTGATTACCAGTATCTTTGTTATTGGATAGATAGATAGATAGATAGATAGATAGATAGATAGATAGATAGATAGATAGATAAGAAGGAAGGAAGGAAGGAAGGAAGGAACAGAGTGAAAAAATAGATTGATCGCTTGATAGATAGATATGAACAGAAACGAAATAGATTGACAGATCCAGAGATAGATATGAACAGAGTGAAATAGATAGGTTGACAGTTCGATCGATCGATAGATATGGACAGACTCAGATAGGTAGTCTGCACATAGGAATCAATATTGGCTCAATACGATATATATATGTATATGTATGTATATATATATGAGTGTGTATATGTACAACATATGTATGTATGTATGTATGTATATATATATTGTGTATATGTGTGTTTATGCTTCACCTTTATAGTAGTAGTCAGCAGGTAAGCGTTTAGTGAGTTCAATCCCTATTGAGTGTTTTACGTAGACAAGCAAGTACAGAGATACACAGCCACACATGTCACAAACACACACACAAATATATATGTGTGTGTGTGTGTCTGTGTGTGAGTGAGTGTGTGCGCGCGTGCGGCGAAGATATATTTAAAAGAAAAATGAAAATTTAATTTTTAAAAAATGTCAATTTACAGTCTAAAATTACATTGTGCCTTCTCCTTCGTGCGTATTGGTAGTCACATCAGCGTAAACATCAGTTTAATCTGATAACTTCACACGTAATATTTTCCACTTCGTTATTTATTTTCCCAATATATATATATATATAGATAGATAGATAGATAGATAGATAGATAGATAGATAGATAGATAGATATTCCAGTTCTTTTTTAACAACAGTTTATTTTCTCGGTTTAGACTCGCTAATATTAATTTCAGTTTCAGAAAATAAAAGATCAAATACGGTCAGTATATCAAATAGGTGTACGAACTGAAAATAACGTTTACAATAATATATATATATGTGTATATGTATGTATGTATGTGTCTGTGTGTATTACAGGAAAAAAAAGCAAAAAATACCTCTTTGTTTTTTTGCTGTAAAAAATACATATGCTCTGTTAAAATAAACACATCGAGCTCTCTGCGAATCAATTTTAATAATTAATATTACTATCCATCCGAATTATATACCAATGGATCGATTACCTGTACTATATATATATATATATATATATATATATATATATATAAAAGTGAACATTGAGGTCAACACTCAGAGGCGACAGGCTGTTTCATGCTGGACGCAATCGTCAGGCCGCCTTCATATTTATATTTATTTACATACGCTCTATCACTTTATCCCATAAATATAGCAGACCTTAAAACTATATTTATTCTTATATATATATATATATATATATATATATATATATATATATATATGTTTGAAGATCATGAAGGCGTGAAACCTAAGATCACAAACAACTGTCTATGCCACCGCATATATATATATATATATATATAGAGAGAGAGAGAGAGAGAGAGAAAGAAAGACAGACAGACAGAGATACAAAGAGAGAGAGAGAAAGAGAGACGAAGAGACAGAGACAGAGATGTGTGTGTTTGTGTGTGTATTGAGAGAAAGAATAAAGAGAAATAAAGAGAGAGGAGTGTAACCACTCGCACTAGTACGTATAGAAACATGTTTACCCCCCCCTCACACACACACACAAGCGTATGGATATGCAATAATTTATATACACATTCTTATTTCGGCGGCATAGATGAAGGGGCCTGTTTTAGATCGATACTTAATCAACTCTTCTCCCAAAGCATTGTATTACAATGAGGTCAATCACCATGAGCTCCTTTTTATTATATCCTTGTGCCAAACGAAGTCCAGTAGTGCGATAAATGGGATCTTCTTGATGGCCATAATAATTATTTTTCCTATCAACGCCAGAGGTTTGTATTCGATCCCAGAAACAAAAGAAAAAAAAAAAACAGATCATCGAATGCTGATTTTCGACCGAATCAGGTCTCGTCCACTGGGAAAACTGGTGCAACACAATCTTTATTTCCCCCAATTATTTTCCCCCATTTGATCATGTGCCGAACTAAGGTCGGTCGATTAAATATCTATAATTGCAGCGATGATGGAAGCTTGATACGGCGAATCCAAGCCATAAACCTTCCACCCCAAGAACTCGTACAATAGTATACGCCTTGCAGACGTGATCTCAATGCTGACGACTGCACCGGGTCAATCCACTTAGCAGAGAAAGGAGACAAAGGTAGATTCCCTTTTTCACGGATCGATACTTTGCATGCTTGCGCGAAAAGACACACACGCATGCTTGAACTCAAGGGTAAGACCATGGCTCATCGTGTTGTAACGTCGTTTATATTTAATTATTTTCTCTTTTTTTTAACCGTCCTACCTTGTTTTCAAATCTCTATGTGATTATGAGAACCATCATCCATATTACTGTTAATGTTTTTTTACAAAAAAATCTATGATTATATATACAGGGAGTATCAGAAATACCTTTAAAATCTTTAGGGATGAGTTTCTCACACCAAAACAAGGTAAAATATTCATATAAACATGTGTCCAAAAGGCAATCGCTGTACCTCAACACAGCAACTCATAACAAATGTTCAAAATGTCCTCCTGCACATGTTGCAAATGATACGTAAAGAAGCAGCTCTTGAAGTCCCCTCCGGTACACTATGAGATACACGACCTGCTAGGACCACTTGACGTGTGCCGATACCTGGATCGTCTTCGACAGCCTGTAGAATGTGTTCTTCGTGTTCAGGCATACGAGCGGACCTCGATCCATAGTTTGTGGTGCCACGGATCCTGTCTCGGCAACGCGACGATAAACAACATCAAAGGTTGGATGACTCGGTTGTCTTCGGTCAGGAAACGCAATCTGATACAGCCGTGTAACCTCGCATCCATTACTATTCGTGCGGCCGTATGTAAAAATCATATCTGTCAGCTCACGATATGAATATCCTGCCATTTTAAACGAAACACTTCCCAGTTAACTCAATACTACACAAGTCAAACGTTGAAGACAGACTAGCCACAAATGTACACGAATGACAAATGTGACATAATCTACATTGCAGTACAACGTCATCTACCATAAACTTTCTTTAAACTTAATGACTCAAAAAACGAAGGTTTTGCGAACATATGTTTATATGAACTTTTCTCCTTGTTTTGGAGTAAGGAAACCACCCCAAAATTTTGTAAAAGCATTTTTGATACATCATATATATATATATATATATATATATATATGTGTGTGTGTGTGTGTGTGTGTGTGTGTGTGTGTGTGTGTGTGTGTGTGTGTGTGTGTGTGTGTGTGTGTGTGTGATATATAATTTTTTATATATCAGGGACAGTTTTAGGAGAAAGAATTTTTTGCATGATGCGTTCCGGCCTTTAGGACTTCATCAGATTAAACACGATAGAATTTACTTACGAAACGGATAAAAAAAATCTTTCCTAGATATCATGCTACACCGAGTTAACAATAGTCTAAAACTTAGTGTCCACTGCAAATCAACTAATAAAATTTATTTTATAAATTTCTGTTCAAATCATAACAGCAAAATAAAATCCGGAATGATCATCGAATTCTGTTTAAGAGCAATCAGAATTTGCAGCCCACTGTATTTACACGTACAGGAAAAATACGTTGAAAATACTTTAAGCTCTTCTAATACCCTAATTATTTCATATTCTATGCGAAACAAAAGCCTCATAAAATATTTCAAAATAGAGAAGCTGTCCTTCCTGATAAACCCATTGTATTAAAATACATTGTTCTACCGAGCAACGTCATCACAAGTGCAATTGAAAAAAAATTATCTAAACTCAACATAAAATTTGTCACAGCTACGTCTAAAACAACAACATAATTATTACAAAACAAAATAATAAACTAAAACGTGAAGGAAAAATTTACTGTATCTACTGTAATAATTGCCACAAGGAATAAATAGGAGAAACCTCAAGCAATTTAAATAAACGATTATATGAACACAAAGGGGTTTTTTACGAACAACATATTAAACGCATTAGCTGCTCACCGTAACTCATCACAATTTTGATTTTAAAAAAATGCTACTCTAATTAAAAGAGTAAACAATTTACTAAGACGAAAATGTTTAATCGATAGATCATCCACAGTAAATTTGTGTCCAGGTATTATAACGTCTCATAATTCTTGGCAGATCTTCTATTATGACAATGTTGGATATTTAGTAACAATAATTATGGAAACATGAAAAAAAAAGCATCTAAATGAAATCGACGAGATTATATACACAAAGCATATAGTAAGTTAAAAAAAAAAACATTTTAAATTTAAAATTCTCAGCATCCGTTTTTCCTTCGCACGTATGTGTAGCAGCATCAACGTAAACATAAATTTAGTCTGATAAAGTCTGTTGCGGGAATCAACACTTTTGATACGAGTATGTGGTCATTTTATAGTAAATATTTATAGGCTGTTGGAACATTTGTCCCGCAAATAATATTGGCGGAATCATGTGAGTCTGGATAAAAATAAATAACACAAAACATATAATTACAAAATAAAAGATAATTAATGCATGTTATTAAACAAAAGGAATTACATGTGTACACAATTGAAATCAAAGGAAAAGATATTAAAATTAACTATAAGAATGTGCTTGTTTTTTTTTTGTGTGTGTGGGGGGGGTCAAACAAGTGTGTGTGGTGTGTATTGAACAAAACAAGGTCTAGATTTAAAATTAAAATGCTAAGCACTGACTCATTGATTTTGTTAGAAATGAAAAAGACTCGAATTTACAAACTTTGCTTAGCACACACAAAAGCGAATCAAAAACAAAACTCATTAAATTTCACACCTTGATGCGAAATGTTTTTCGGCCAATAGAAAACTAGGAAACATTTAAAAACAAAATTCAAATAATCTTCAATTCTCAGAAACAAATTCTTTTACGGACCTTTTCGCCAGCCGACGATTTTGTTCATCGTCCAATGGAAAGGCCTGAATCATATCCGGGAGTGAATTCCCAAATGTCCTTTTCCAGCCCCACAAACAAAATAAAAGACGGGCAAGTTCGCCTGTCACCAGAGAGGAGATGAGCGCATTAACACATCCATTGACAAACGTCAAGCGATCGTTATTATTATCTCTACCTTTCTCCCTCACCTCTTTTATACTTGATAAACGAACGGAACATTTTAAGACTGGGCGATTACTTCAAAGACATTCCTACTCTACGATAACGTTCATACATACATACATACATACATACATCCACACATACGTTCCTGCCTACATACACATAAACTCATTCTTGCAAGGACTACTACGAACATTTTGACATTAGTGATTCCTTCATATGATGTATCAACCAAAATACATTAATTTTATTTGTAGAGACCTTAATTGATTTATATGTACATAAATTTGTTGTTTTACTTTACAGTTTGATTTTCTTGTTTTATACCCCTCTTATGGTGGGCTATCTAACTAACAAGGCCAAATCAAACTAATCTGTTTCAACACTCATACACTTCACTATAACGGATAACCCACTATAGGTGTACGTGTGTGTATGTGCGTCTGTGCTGGACTTCAGTCAACAGAGGACCAAAGAAGCGAACATGCGCCGGTGGCAGGGTTCTTTATCTACCTTCGACTACATCTGGAAGCAAGAAGGGAAACGAGGAAGAAAGAGAATATGTTTGCCTTTTTTTTTCTTTTTTTTTTTTTTCATAACAGCGGAGATAAGTGGGGCAACCCACAAGTCCTAAAAGACGAAACGAGTCACACGAAAACTCTTTCCACTTTGTCATATATATATATATATATATATATATATATATATATATAGTAGTATAATAATCTTATAAGTATGAGAAACTATACTCGTTCGGAAAACCTTCGGTGTCTTGATTTGGAAATAATCAAAGGGAAAAATGGTATATAAAAAAGAAAGAACCAAGAACATGTACGTTAACCGAAAGTAATCGTCTAGCATGCAAGTCCAAAGCCCAAAGAAAAAAACCGATACGAGTAGGTAAAATAACTAAATAAAGTGCTCAATACAGTGAGTTCCTTCCCTGACGATCCACTTAGGTGAAACCTTGGTAGGTTTCTCTGGCTCTCTAGGTTTAAATATATATATATATATATATATATATATATATATATATATATATATATATATATATATATATGAAAAGTGCCTGAAATCATACCACTATCTTGATGCAAGACTTGTGAAGGGAATTGGCTAGACGGAACTATTTGGGGACCGTCGATGGCTGTTCTAGCACGAAGTCACAAGTCATCGTGACCGAGAGTTTGAGCGTACTGGCTTTGTTCCGACTGTTAATCTCGCCAGATAATGCGCTCTTTCTCCTAAACTGTAACTAAGATCTGCTCACCATAGTTTCAGTATAAACCACAGGTTGGCTTTGTGGGTGTTGAACAACTGCAGGCGTCGGTAACAAGGATTAGCTAGCCACCCTAGTAAACAGGTACACTTAGATATGAGCAGCCAGCCATTATATATATATATATATATATATATATATATATATATATATATATATATATATATATATTCAAACGTTATTTTAGAGGATTTTTGAACAGACACCACGTTTTTTAAATCAATATGTATTACGTCTATCGGCCTAGCCATCGAAAAAATTAGTAAACAAAATAATGAACTTTCAGACAGGCTTCGAACCAGCGTCATTCTTTATAGGAGAAAACCACCGCCTAGATCTGACGTAATTTAGAACGCCCGGCTACAGAGATCGTCACAGCGAACGCAAGGTTATATTTACATGTTTAGGGAATGCACACACCCGAGTTCAGATTTACTTGAAAGCAAATATCTTCTTGATTTCGTAGCCGAAACGTAAGCAAAGCAATTTCTAAAATGTCGGATTAAATAAATTAATTCTTAATTTAATTTTCAGTGCGTGTTGGTGGGGGGTTACCTGCTAATTTATAATCAAGAATATTCAGGGTGAAATACAACTTTTCATTACAATGCTTCGGCTTTGATCGATGTATAGTCGCTGCTCTTTGTCGCTTATATGTTATGGAAATTTTATTGCATTTCATAGAAAACACATCTTCACATAGACCCAAAATGTAATGAACTGTTGTCACGATTAACATAACGAGCTTGTTCTGAATCCTGATTTTATGAAATTGTGGCGAAGGCAGTCATAGTTGTCTCCCCTTCGAATTATACGCCTCTAAAAGAAATGGTCGAACTTCACTTATGGCAGTCGTCTGGTTGGATTTCACTGCAAGTTTAAGCATTTGTCTGTGTTTTTTTTAACAGTTTAGCAGTCCGTTTACATTGTAAATTATTCAATTTTCAATGTCATAATGACGGACGTAAAATTATTCAATTTGCAATGTCATAATGGCGGACGTAAAATTATTCAATTTTCAATGTCATAATGACGGACGTAAAATTATTCAATTTGCAATGTCATAATGACGGACGTAAAATTATTCAATTTGCAATGTCATAATGACGGACGTAAAATTATTCAATTTGCAATGTCATAATGACGGACGTAAAATTGAAATCGAAAACAAAACTTAAAGCCACATTGGCATTCACTTTCAAACTTCTTTTTTCTAATGAACAACTAACATGGAATAAAGATCGTTTTAATAAAGAGACAGAAGTTCTCTTTCTTCTAAAAAAAAACAAATTTTCTAAGAAAATATCAATTTTGATTGAATCTTTGTCATTAGAAATACAGGATGCGATGCTTAAATTGTTGCCATTTTATATTTTCAATTTCCCACATTGGTTCTGTCGACTGCACAGTATAGTAAGGTTAGATGGGCAACGTCTGTGTGAAAAAGAGCACCATGACGCAATTCACTCCGCCAGAAATTTGAAAACAGCATGCTATACTACCTCGCATTCGTGTCGGAAGGCCCCATAAGAACATTTCGGAGTGTTTGGGTGTCAATATGAAAAGGGTGCGGAGTATTCGGAAAGAGTTGGATGGATCTAATGGTGATTACGAAGGTGTTTGGAGTGATCACTAGTGATGATGACGTTATACTTCCATTCATCTTCTCACAGAGCCTCAGACTCAACATGGAATCCTACATAAAAGTCCCTTGAGGAAGTAGTGCTTCCCTGGGTTAAGAGCTATGCCTGGCAACAGTACTTTGCACCATGCCACACAAGTAGGAGGACTCAGTCATGGCTGTCTGACAGTTTCTACAATCACATCACCCCTTACATCTGACCAACTAACTCCCCAGACTACAACCCTCTTGATTTTTACGTGTAGGGTGCAGATAAGCTAGAGACTAAAAAAACTACTTGTAGTACAAAGATAAACTGACCAAAAGAGTTGCAGGAGATTCCGAAGTCGTCAGTAGGTCGTGGTTGAAGCCAATGGTGATTATATTGAATAAATTTACTCTTTAGTATTTCGAGATATTTTTGTGTAATTTTGGTCAATATATCCGTTAAAATGAGATATCAGTGTTATTTTCGTTTTTGTGTAATTTAGACGACAATTTATCCATCGCACCCTGTACTTGTCAGAAATTAATAATAGTTGTCAGTGTGTCAACCAGTAGTAAATACTTAATATAAAATTACTAAGACTAAAACTATTAGTGTTTGAAAAAAATCACATCAAATATAGCACTGAGCGATCGGAGAAAAAAAAAGAGTTAGATATGATTTTTTACCAACCGTAAAGTTTTTGTAACTCAAACGATATAGCAGCTGTTCTGCTGAGACAGACTTCACAAGCTAAAAGAGATAGAAGTTCATGTCTAGTCTAGAGTTTATTCTTTCTTACTGATCCATAGTGTTACGGTTATCGCCATGGAAAGTGAAACCGGCGACCCAAGTTCAAAATCCGGTTGATTTTTTTTTCTTTCACTTCGTGTTAATGCTATTGGAAAAGTCATGAATCTATCATCCACCAGTTATAAGTTAACTATCAAGACATACGAAGCTCTCTTGCCTTGGGTAACAACCAATCTGAGAGAAGGAAAACTGTGCTGGAAACCATCCCGAGGAGAGATCGACTTCGTCAGACTAACTCGCACTATTGCTGCAACGGCTGCAATAAACGTGATGCTCCTGCGACCCTAACGGGATATAGGCCTCGCGGTTGGACGCGAGGGTGGCTGACCTACACTTTTACTAATTACCAGAGGAAGAGGGTAGGAATAGTTTTTATGAAAAACAAAAATCGTTTAAGATAAAAAGAAATACTAATCAAATATTAACAATGGCTGATAATGATTTAACAATCGATGATAAAATTTCAAGATAATATTGGACAAAAAGGGTTATCTGTTCTCTTTATAATCTGTCAGAAGTTACATCCATATCGGTAAAGGATTTATTTCATTGATATATCTGTCCAGACAAGCGCCGTCCGTTTAAAGAAAACAAATATCGGAGATTTTGCACGTCTCGTTTAGAGATTCCTTCATATGATGTTGAAAGCCGTTTTTAAAAGTTGGTAGGCAAGTTTCCAATTCAAACAAAATGGAATGTCGATTTTTCCAAGGTCTTTTATACTAGAAAATTCTAAGAATTTTAAAAAAAAAAAAATCCTTCCAAGAATGTTTTCAGAAATGACTTGATTTCGAGCCAAACCATAAATTTATATAGAAATACTGATACACTGACGTACTTAGCTTAGTAGTAAAAGCAACAAATCAGGAAAGAAGGATAAAATGGCTATATTTGATGCGATTGTTTTTAAAAAGATTAATAGTCATAGTCTTTGTAATCTTATACAGAGTATTTATTTTTGGTTGACATATTGACAGTTATTCATTTTTGACAAGCATTTCTATCGGGAAAAATTCATTTAAAATTAATATTTTTCTACAAAAATTTATTTTTTTTGAAAACCTTTATTTCAATCCAAGTTTGTCGTTAGAGATTAGAAACAGCTGTAATTCTCTCCACCCCACCCCCACACCCAAAAAAGGAGATTGATCACCTGAAGATGCAAGATTTCATGTAAGCAGCTTGATCGGTATCTAGCCACCCCCACGAGGGTTGCATGTGGCACAAGGCCGAGTTTATCGTGTGTTTCCCGAGCCCGTAGGCTCAGCCAAAAAATGCCCGTATAACCCGTATAATGCTCATCATCGTAAATTAACACAAAAACAAGCATTTTGTAGTCTACCTGAAGGAGCAGAGCAATAGATAGGTGACCTGAATATGTAAAGCCTTGTGCAAAGTGCCTGCTTGATGATGCTCCTTGATATGAAATCATCATCTATATTTGGCTGAGGGCTTAGAAGACGAATGTTCTTGAAGCTTTACCTTCTTGACTAAGACAAGGTACGGAACACTTGGAGGCCTTCTCCGTATCTTCTTCTATGCGTCGTATCCCTTTAGGACATGAGTGATGATGGCTCTCCACAACTTCTAATTCATTGCAGCCCTTAGTAACGTTCGTCTTTTCACCGTCCCTCCCAGCCCCTACACTGACATCCATTTGCACAAGCTTGTTAGGTTACCCGCTGTTTCTCTTTGTCACTCTTTGCCTTCAGTATGCCCTGTGAGTGTGAAATTCTCCAATCCTCATTATGTATCGTAGAAATTTCAACTCTTACTTTCTGATTCTAAGTATAAGTGCCCTTTTCGTTCCCATTTTCCTTAAAACTTCCATATTACTAGCATATTAAGTCCGAGATATTCTCAGCATCCTTTGGTAGATCCACAGCTCTGTTGCTTTAAGTCTCTTCTTCATCTGTGAGGAGATTGTCCAGCATTCACTACCATATAGGAGGACTGATATTACATAACAGTTAAGTACTCTTTCCGTTGTTCCTAACAAAATGTTCCTGTTTCTTAATACTTGGCTTAGCTTTTGAAAGGCATCTTTTGCTGTGCCAATGCAACTTCGGATTTCCATGTCATACCCCAACATACAAATTGGAAATACTGAAATCAAACTAGTACAACAATTTAAATATCTGGGAAGTGTTTTAACTCTATTAAGGCTATTATTTTATAACTAGTTTTGTTTTATCTTAATTGTAACTTTTTATTACAATTCTATTCTTCTTCTGTATGCTGTGTACCTTCAGAATGTTAGTAATCATGTCTCTTCACAATTTCCTGTTCTTTGTAGCTCTTAATAAATTTTGTCTTTTGCTATTTCTCTTAAACCCTGATCCATCATCCATTCTCCCAAGCTTACCAGGTAGGTCACACGTTGCTTTCATCTGTCCTGTAAGTATCAAATTTTCCGAGCCCTTTTTCCTCATTATGTGCCCTAGAAATTTCAATTATCTTTTCCTGATGTTAAGTTTAAGTTTCCATCGTCTTTAGAACTTTATCATTGTTCTCATGTTCAGTCCTTGGCATTCTCAGCATCCTTCTGTAGAACCACATTTCTGTTGCTTTAAGTTTTCTCTTTATCTGTGAGGAAATTGTCCAGCATTCACTACGATATAGGAGGACTGATATTACATAACAGTTAAGTATGTTTTCCTTTGATCCTAACAAAATTTTCCTGTTTCTTAATACTTTGTTGAGTTTTTTTTTTTTTGAAGGCATACGTAAAGCGACGTAAAAAAAAACCTGTTATTCCCTGAACGGCGTAAAATCAATAAGACCAAGGTGTATACGTTCATGACAATTAAACATTATTACTTTAGTGGCAGCCTGCTGTTAGCAAAGAATGAATTATTACATTTGGACGATGTTTATCTGATTTGCAATACCAGTGATAACCATCTGTTGCATCTTGATAGGCATTTAGCCCAAATGGTCCATTGCACAGGTTGTAACGTAGGCTGTTTCGAATGGGCCATCGTTGAGCTAACCAACGCAGCACAGTTGCAGGCTCCCTAAGATGATTACCGAGCTTCAATAAGCACCAATGTTCTTGCAAAATATCATCTCGTGATAATAATCCATTCCGATCGATGATTGACGGTGGGGCACTTGGTCTACCGCGGGACATGGCTAACATGAATCAGGGTTTTTTTACGCCGTTTAAGTGAAGCAGAACTTTGACAGATTATTTTACGGCGGTTATGTGAAGAATTGCAAAGACGCTTTCAAAAAAAAGGGGGGGGGGACAGAGTATTAAAAATAAAGAAATTTTAGTTAGAAGGAAAAAATTTTGTTAGAAGAGAGTGCTGAACCTGTGTATAAAGTAATTTTCCAAGCGTAGCTCAGATGTGGCACAAGGCCGAAAGTATGGGGCACCCAGGGAAGATCGAACTCACTCGTAATTGTTCGAACGAGAGAATCTTGCTAACCAATTACACCACATCGAGGTGCCCAAATGATGTTCTAAGCGTAGCTTAGATGTGGCACAAGGCCGAATGTATGGGACACCCAGTGAGGAACGAACTCACTATTCAATCGTATTTTCAATTCACTAGCGAGATAAGCTTGCTAACCATTGCACCACATCAAAGTGTCCCAAAGTTATTTTCCAAGCGTAGCTTAGATGTGGCACAAGGTCGAGAGTATGGGGTACCGAGTGAGGATCGAACTCATTACTTAGTCGTAATTGTTCTAGCGAGACAAGCTTGCTAACCATTACACCGCCTCGAGGTGCCCCTGAACCTGTATGTAATATCAGTCTTTCTATATGGCAGAAGACAGAATGTATAGTCTTTAGCAAGAGAAATAGCCAAAGATGTTAGCTACGAATTAGAGAGGTCAGAATCAAGTTCAGTACAGAAATTTAACAATCTAGAACAGATGATAATAATGATGACACAGAAATCCGAAAATGCATTGGAATAGCAAAAGATGCCTTCCAAGAGTTAATCTACAAGCCTGTGTAAATGTATGACAGAACAAAAATTAGGAGGGATAGTAAAAAGACAAACATTGCTAACAGCTACAAAGGATAGGGTGTTGTGGAGAGCCATGATCGCCTATATCTTAAAGAGACACGTCCCAAAGAAGAAGAAGAAGAAGAAACTGTGGTGAGCTGTGACCGTATATATTATTATAGGTATTAAAAAAATTAAATATGTACCACTAGCAGCATAGCCCGACTCATACAGCAATCACTATCACTTGACTTAAAATATCCTTGCCTTTAAAGGAGTGCCCTTTACCGTGCTGATGTTGCTACATGCCTTACTTCTTGCCTATATCACACTGCGAATTTTTCTAAGCTCTATACTAAACATTAAATCTGTTACGAAAAAAGAACTAAACAAAATGAACACAACACGATCAGCTTTAAAAAAGGATTCGTAACTGGAAAAACCGAATGAAAAATGAATGTTAACAACAAATACTTTTTCACACTCAACCCAGTACTGCGGAATCAGAATCAACGTTGAGTTTAAGCAAGCGAATAAGCCAATTGGAGTAAAGTGCCATGGAGATTTAAATTTTTCCCACTTGTGAGGAATGCAGCTATCGATTTTTTTTTTTTTTTTTGCATGCTAGCATGCTAGTTAACATTCGTGTCAGTCAACTGTTGGCTCTCACGCTGGCCTAGTAGAATCTTCCTGCCTATTCGTGGCAGCCAGCTATTGGCTCTCACTCTGGCCAGTACAGAATGGCCGCAAACTACATGAAAACTGCCGTAGAAGCATGAAAAAAACGATTATTTCCACTATCGATGGGAGTTGGGAAATGCAAAGTCGGTCTTAGCCTTTCCACTAACTTGGAGCATGTGCATGTAAATTTTTGTGCAAATCCGTCGAAATTCGTTACATACATACACACACATCCTGCCTTTTATAGATAGAGATTCTCATCCAAGAGGAAAGGCAAACAATGTTTTAATTCTCGAGTAAACCATTTTCCCATATCTTTTTTCTTAATCATTTCACTCCAAGCAAGGTAATAAAGCCACTAAGACATGATGGGTTACTGAGTATGGAGGAATAATAAAAAGAAAAATATCATTAAGGAGCGAAAATAATAAAAGAAGAGGAATCAAGAAGGCAGTAGGTAACAATTGTAATTAAACTTAAATTTTTGAAGATGGAAGTCGACTGGGAAGCAAGAAGCCGTAAGACAGTTCCATGGTCGAGAAATGAAAAAAAAAAGAAACTGTTAGCAAAAAATTTACAGTTATATCTAACCAATTCAACTGTAAAATAATCAGAAATAAACGCCAATCTAATACTACACTTGAATGTAAAAAATCTACGCACTGTAGAGCAAAGTATATTAGAATAATATCCATGAAAATATTCATAGAAAAGGCACTGGAAAGCTATATGGGAAAGTGACAGAAATCAGGATGTCAGGTCAGGACCAATAATATTGCAGATTCTTCTTTAATTCTTTGGATTTTATAAAGAATCTCTAAATATATAACAGAAGCACCAGACCATATGTGGCAACAATATTCGAAGCATGGACGAATGGTTGACTTATAAATATGTAAGATAGATTCTGGAGAGAAAAATTGTCTAAAACGATACAGTGAGCCAATATTTCTATCAGCAGACCGAGCAACTGATTCTCAGTAAAAGCATAGACTGTTATTCGCATTGTCAACCTTGAAAGGAACCAATTAATCGACTATTATTATTCCTAATCCCTTTTTAAATTCATATTCAAGATGCACTAGCTTTCTATCTTATTTTACTTTGGACCACTTTATTAAAAGATCATGATTATCGTCGATATTCATGTAATGACAAAATGTTCGTCTTTTATTTTTATATAAATTAAGCATACGTCGGTTGGAATCTCCTTTAAAAACAACTTTTTTATTGAGCCATTATTATTATTGCTATTATCGTCGTGATTGAATGGCGTCGTTGAGGAGAAAAGAAAGTAGAAAACGACAAAAAAATCAATAAAACACTGATTAGTTTTAGAAAAAATTAAAATAACCGGGACAAATTTAGACATATGGGAACCCTGAATAGACGACGAAATGAAAAGCTCGTAATTTTTTAAATTCATCACTTAAGCATTATTATAAAATTATTATTAATATTACTATAATTATTATTCTGCTTGTTATTATTATTATTATTACTTCCTTTCTCTTGTATACACATTTTCCTTCGAGTCCCAGGCAAAAACCTAAGGTTAGAAATGACTTCATGACATTTTCCTGATCCTTTTTGTAAAAAAAAAAACAAAAAAAAACCTAAGATCAAACACATTTTACCTGTCTATATTTCTAAAATGATGTATTATGTACACTATTTACATTATTCGGACTATTGTCCTCATCTTTGTCGCCATATTTATTACAACGTTTCGGCCGTTGTACGCTCCGGCCTTCTTCAGATGGTTGGAATGTCGAACTGAACCCTTTATTTCGCTCACTGGGGTAGAGTTTTCTAGTTCCACGTGCCATGTCTAATGGATGTCAGTTATCAGTTATCTCCTGTTAATTCCCCTCTCCAAGTTCTCTACTGCCTTAACCTGGTATTGAACTCACACTCTTTGGGTCCTGTCACTAGATCTAACCAACGTCTTTATCCACTTTTCCAATGGTGTTCTAAACGTAATAAATATGGTGACAAAGATGAGGACAACAGTCCGAATAATGTAAATAGTAAACACATTTTACGTAGATAAAGCACTTCGTAATGTGTGAACTGTTCTTTAGAGTACATTTTTGTATTTCTTTAAGACATGGACTACCAGGAACCCCTTCATCCCCTATCGGCACCTTTTCCAATCAATCCGAGGGCTCCAACTACAACTGAAGTTATTGATGACCTCATGTGCCACATTATTGAGATTTCCACTTTAAAATCCTTGTATTTTGATAGTGTTTTTAAGATCTTCAAATATGCATTACAATCTGTAGCGACTGCCATGTCAATAAGAAAACACATTATGTTTTTGTAGTATTTGATCACGATATCTGGGCGATTAGCTTTGATTGTTCTGTGTGTATTGTAAGATCCCATAAAATTGTTACAGGTCCTGTTTCTGTAACCGGTTCTGGGTTGATGTTCATAACCAGTTCCTTGCAATTTCCTTCCCGAAAATGTTGCATATTTTCCAGTACAAATATTCACCCACTTTATCATGTCGAGTTTTATATTCAGTGGGTACTAACACCGTGCAACTTGATAGAAGATAATCAATTGTTTCTATATATTTGTCAAAGAATCTGCGTTTCGGGTTAACACAATTTTTCACTATGTGTACTTGGTAAAATCTAGTTAGCAATCATTGGCCCTGTGCAACAAGAATATATTATTATTATTATTATTATTATTATTATTATTATTATTATTATTCACTACGGAACAAAGAATCCTATCCATGTTTTTCTCTGATGAACAATATTTTAATTCACGGACAGCATTTTAATTTGTAATAACACAAGCAACGAAAAAATCCAGTTTCCGACATGTCTGATTGCACCTCGATGACGTAATAGCGCGGGAATATTACGCAGGAACTGCCAAGTGTAAAATGAAGAATGATTGGTCGTAGACGTGATCTGACGTGACGTTTCCGATTCCTGTAATTAGGATTTGAAATAATTTCCATTTTTAAATTAATAACAATATTTTACTGCTGAGATGTTGCCCAGAACACATGCGTAGTGATAACAGCAAGCAAAAAGAGGTGTAATACAAAGAAAATAAAAACTTATATGTTCTCATTTGTTCAGATGTTGGGACGTGGATCTGGGCGCGAAGTTTTCAGCATTCCCAAAGAATAAATAAATATGTTACAAAGATACAATATATATCACCTTAATATGAAAGTAATATATATATATATATATATATATATATATATATATATATATATATATATATATATATATTTGCAGCATGGCCTGGCGGCGTTGCCCGTGCTTGATTCAAAAAGTACTTGACTTAAAATATTTTTGCCCTTCCTTGCCTTTTAAAGGAGTCCCTTTGCCGTGCTGATGTTGCTACATGCCTTACTTCTTGTCTATCGCACACTGCGAATTTTTTTTTAGCTCTATACTAAACATTAAATCTGTTACGAAAAAAGAACTAAACAAAATGAACACAAAACGATCAGCTTTAAAAAGGACTCGTAACTGGAAAAACCGAATGAAAAAGAATGTTAACAATAATACTTTTTTCACACCCAACCCAGTTCTGCGGAATCAGAATCAACGTTGAGTTTAAGCAAGCGAATGAGCCAATTGAAGTAAAGTGCCATGCAGATTTAAATTTTTCCCACTTGTGACGAATGCAGCTATCGATTTTTTTTTGCATGCTAGCATGCTAGTTAACATTCGTGTCAGTCAGCTGTTGGCTCTCACGTTGGCCAATAGAATCTTTCTGCCTATTCGTGGCAGCCAGCTATTGGCTCTCACTCTGGTCAGTACAGAATGGCCGCAAACTACATGAAAACTGCCGTAGAAGCATCAAAAAGTCGATTATTTTCACTATCGATGGGAGTTGGGAAATGGAAAGTCGGTGTTGGCCTTCCCGCTAATTTGCAGCCTGTGCATGTAAATTCTGGTGCAAATCCGTCGAAAATTGCGGCCGTGCATTCGTTACACACACACAGACATCCTGCCTTTTTATATATATATATATATATATATATATATATATATATATATATATATATATCATAAGAATTAATGGATGCATTTTTAATCCGACAGTTTTATTACTTCAAAAGATATTATAGAGGATATTTCACTCCATTTCTATTTTTTATTAAACCGTAAGTATTAATTCTAGATTCAATCCCTGCCGAGGAGTGCATTTACTTTGCTAGTATTTTTCCAGTGCAGGCCAATAATATATATATATATATATATATATATATATATATATATATATATATATATGATGATGTAAAATTCCAGCGTTCGTAGCATTTAGTTTTAAAAAAGTGTTCAGTACAAGGTAGGGCAACAGATTATTATTTTGTTATAAGAAATTATAATAGAAAACATGTTGAAATCGCTACACAAAAGCTTTCATGTTTCAATACTTTGATTGTACTTCTTCAGGCGATGATAAGTAACTGGTGATTAAATGATTTTTAAGAAAATTTCAAAACAAAGTGTTACCTCTTTTCCGAAAGTTAAAGTTGGGTACATAAGGTCAGAATTAAAAATAGACTTGCGGCTATGTCTTGATTAACCAATGAAATGTTAAATTAAATTAAATGCGTCATGTTCAATTTTTTGAGAAGACGTTGAAGTGAAGGGTAGGTTAATCAGAAGTAAAGTTAACAAACTTTTTTTTTAAATTTTAGATTCAAGAAGCTTCTTAAAAGGGCCTGTAGATGAAATTAAAAATGTGGAACATCCATATAAGATATAAATAATACTAACTGGACGGCAATACATATCAATATTTAAGATAAATAAACAAAATAAGGTAATTACCCGTAGAGGGTGGACCATTATGTTATATAGAAATAAAGTGTCACTGCCAACACTTGAGTTTGAATATATATCGCCAGAGGGCAAACATTTATTGAAATAAGTAGACCACGTGACCACAGAGGAAACGCATAAGTAGGAATTAGCTTGGCCTCTATTTCTACTCTATCTACGATAGCTATTTTTACTCTATCCTCTATTATTATACGGATCGCTATTCTCTATTCTATTCACTATATTATTTCACTATTCAGATCACTATATTGTGGTTACTTTTCGAGCGAGTACTATCGAGCAAGTACTATTAGTGCAAGTGTTATTCGAAGGCGGCTGACAGCAGTGTTGTTCAACGGCGTACTATCTACGATTACAAAGTCTCTACTACAACGAGCATTACGAAAGAGACAACGAGTATTCGTTGACATTACAAAAGTGGCGACGAGGATTCGCAAGGATTCGCGAGAATTTCTTGAATTTACACAAGGATTCTTTCAAGTTGCACGTGGATTTGTTCAACACGAGGAACAAATTAATCTGCAAAATATTCAGCAGCGTTCAGCAAAATGGAAGAATTAAAAGCTATTAGGGTTCAAATGTTAGCGCTACAAAAGCGACAACAAGAACAACAGTTGCAGCAACGAGAATTACAAGAACAACAATTGAAGCAACAAAAACGCAACATGAACAGCAATTACAATTGCAACTACAACAACAGAAGATTTTTGAGTTGCTTATCAACACCATGGAAGGAAAAACTTCAGATTCATTCATTCCAGATGCTGTTGCTAATTCAATCAGCGAATTTGTGTACAATCCAAACGAAAGGATAACTTTTCCAGCTTATTATAGAAGATATGAACGGATCTTCAAAAAGGATTGCTCGCATTGGAATGATGAAAAGAAAGTTGAGTTATTATTAAGGAAATTTTCCCATGCTGAACATGTAAAATATGTAAATTATATTTTACTAAAAAAAAAAAAAAAAAAACAGGAGAGAAATTTTATGAGATTGTTCTAATACTATCAAAAGATTTTGGTGACAGGAGTTCTTTAATAAGTTATTACGAGAAAGCAAGGCAAGGACATCAAGAAATTACAAAACAAATACTTGAAACCTGGAGATAAGGTATTTTTTAATGTATCAACGTAGAAAGGAATTCTGGGAAGTACAATCAAAGTATTAAAGCAGGAAAGCTTTTGTGAAGCGATTTCAACGTGTTTTTATTATAATCTCTTACTATAAAAATAATACACACACACACACACAAATATATATATATATATATATTAGCAGCATGTTTTCATTAAGACATGTCTTATTTTTCTTTTTTAAAATATTTAGACATTGCAATAACTTAGTTATCTCCCTTGACGTTTGTACATATGTCTACATGATAAATTTTAAAATTGTAGAGTAGATAACCTTTAGCGTTTTTCACTTCGCACGCAAAAAAATTAATTTTCAGATGAACACAAAAATTTTTGGTCTTAGAAAAAACAAGACCGTCATGAAGATATTGTGCTAATGTCGAAAGTACTCGGAATAATATGAATATGCATCAATATGGAAATTTTCTTTCTGCCTTTAAGGATACTAAGAAAAACTTAATAAGACATGTCTATATATATATATATATATATATACACCTAGTGAGCCAGACAAACCTACCTAGGTTTCACCTAAACGGATCGTCAGGAAACAAGTCTAGTTATCTATAATTATATATATATATATATATATATATATATATATATATATATATATATATATATATATTGTCCAAATCGTGTAACAGCAAAATTTGTCCACTTGTTAGATTAATCTTTGAACAGTTGTATCATAGATATGATTAAAGATATCTTACTGGATTTCTCCGAGGTTTTCATAACACTATTGGACTCTACTTTGAGCAATAAGAATGTATAATTATCTCCAAGGTTAATAGAAAAATCGTGTTGAAATCGATCATAAACGAAAATGACATGTTCATCATTAATTAATTCTAGCTAAGGATCGGAAGCTCATGAAGGATAGAAATAAAGTTCATATATATATATATATATATATATATATATATATATATTATTCCAGGATCATTTTCAAACTTATTCAAAATGATCTTCGCCCTTTCTAACATTCTAACTTTCTGTACTGGAGTAACAAGGTGCCTCACACGTTTCGCGTATGATATCATTTTCAAGTCTTTTTTCATTGCTCTTTGCACTGTCATAGCTGAAATTCCTCTCTCGCGTGTCAAACGTCTTATGAAATGAGTTGGATCTTTTTCTAATTGATCTCTGTAGCTCTGAAATGATGATCCCTCTTCCTGTTTTGACATCCTGATCTAGTTTTCATCTCTATAGTTCCTTCTTTTTCACGTTCTCTTGATGGTTCTTGAATCAAACAACACAAAAATAAAAATACCAGAAATTCTTTCTTATTCTTCAGCATTTTCTTTGACTAGTGAAGTATACTTTCACTACGTGTGCAGTTTCTTTTGGACTCCACGACATTATAAGTGTTCACCGTCATCAAAAGCGGTATCAGATGGCTGTAGGAAATAGCAAAATCTTAGATAATATGCTGAACTCTTGTATATCAGTTATATAATAAATATAATTGGTATTCTATATCATTTTTATTAATCAAGATACTTTTATTTAAAATGTGTTCCATCAATATGGGACACCCTGTATGTTCACAAAACATCGGAGTCTACTCTTAGGCAGATTATGAAGGAAAATAGTGTACAATGGTCAGAGAGACTTTGACTCAGAATCGAGTTGTGTACGAAAAACGAAAGACAGATATTGCATACGTCTTGAAGAAAATTTCCCTGGGAATGTTTTTTTTTTTTTTTTTTTTTTTTAATCATATCACCCCAAGCAAGGTGGAAATATCAGAGTATGCAGGGAATTACAGGGAGTGAAAGTAAAAAAAAAAATGATTGATGAAAGGATGATTGAGAAAAGGACAAATGATGAACGGGATTCAAGATGGCGATTGACGTTGACATTGTACATTTTTGAAGATTGTAGTTATCGGAGAAGCAAGTAAACGGAAGGGGTATCCACAGGTGGGAAGTGCGAGAAAAGAAACTGCAGGAGTACAAGTGGCGATTACATTTAACTATTTCAACAGTAAATGGATGGATGCTCGATCCCAATCTAGTGGTATCACGTAAATGAGGTACCATGGAAAAAAAAGCTTGTCAGAGCACTTGCCACGAAAATATTTGTAGAAAAGACAGAGGGAAGCCACGTCACGACGGTGGAGTCGAAATGCCGAGTCGGGATCGATTACGTTGTAGATCATTCTTTGATTTTGTCAAAACCCTCGAGATGAATGGCAGGAGAATATATATATATATATATATATATATATATATATATATATAATCAGTTCACCCCAAGCAAGGCGATAACGGCACTAAGACGCAAGGGGTGGGGGGGCTACAGAGGAGGAAAAGACTTTAGAAGAAACCGGAAATACAGTAATAATATAAATTTCAGAGTTTAGGTGGATACGTTAGAAGTATAGAGTTTTCGTAGAAATTAGAAGGAACCGGAAACCCAATCATATACAGGAAACAAGTGATAAACCTCTACTCCTGTTCAAAAGAAACCGGCGAGGAGTGTGAACAGGACGATAGGCGAACCAGTCTACTCCTATTGTAGAAAAATAATTAGTATAAAATTCAGAGTTTAGGCGGAGACGTTAGAAGTAGAGATTTGAAGTAGAATTTAAAACGAAACCAAAATCCAATCCTAAAAATGAACTGCAACAATATTTTATGCACAGACGAATGGTAGATTTGTAAATGTGCAAGATGGATTCTAACGAAAATAATTTCTGACACGACAAGGTGAACCAACTTTCCTTGCAGTAGATGCAGCTATTGATTCGATGTAGTCGCTCCACTTCAAGTCAGTTGAAAACATCAGGCTAAGAAGGCGCGGTATGTTGCTCTCCAGGGGTCTAGCAGGCATAAAAGATTCTGTATGGTGTTTAAATGAGAGTAGTTTTGTTTTGGAGAAGTTTAAATTGACAAGACATTTCCTGCCACAGATAACTATTGATTGGAGGTCCTTATCAAGAGCAGTTTGTTAGTATAGAATTTGACATGCCATGCAATCAATACGTCTAAGTAGGGCAGGACTCAGAATCATCGAAGACGTAGAGAGATCGTTCATTACACGTTCCACAGCATTTCCACGTATAGTGAGTGTGAAAAAGAATGTGCCTCAGTTGGTGGACTAAAACATATCATATGAAAGTTCACCAAAATATTAATGTAAAAACTAATGCAGGAGTTGCTTGGCATTGCCATATCTGCGCTGGAGAATGTAAGTCCTTTGCAGGACAAAAGACAGTAACTACACTCGTGCTGCCCACATTTGAGGATAAACACTTGAGGATAAATCAAGTGACAACATTACACAAGATTTGAGATGCAGGCATCATAAGTATAAATAAAGTATGTCATATATAATCAAGCATAAGCTGATATTTCATGGCGTTCAGCATGAAACAGCCTGTCGCCTCTGAGTGTTGACTTCCAATGTTCAATTTTTTATATTTACATTTACGTACGCTCTATCTCTGATATTGAGTACTTTATCCCATAAATATAGTACACCTTTAAAATATATTTCTTCATATATATATATATATAGAGAGAGAGAGAGAGAGAGACAGACAGACAGACTTTACTCAGCACCTGAAGATTGCGTCGTGCTGCCGGTGAAGAAAAATGTACATTTATTAATATATACGTAATAGCTCTATTATATTATATCGAGCGCTATTTTATTAACAGAAGCACTTAATATGCGATACCTTCTATAGAGTGATTGAAAAGTAACTCCCTATTTTATGTATGACGGACTCTCCCGTCTGACTATAATTTTTACAAGCTCATCATACATAAAACACTGAGTTACTTTTCAAACACTCTGTATATAACTGTGTATCTGGGCAGTAATCGTTCTTTTTCTAAATTTCATTAAAAGCGACTGACAAGGTACTGCGGTTAAGTTTTTTATTTAATTGTTCTTGTGTTCTTATAATTTTCTTCTTTTCTGGACATAAATTATGTAGAAATCGCCCGAGCGCTTTCGGCTATAGTTTTCACCATTATCAAGGATGATTTTATTTTTACTTTTAACTCGATGTATGTATTGCTTTATGTATGTATCTAGCGTTATAGAAATGTTTTTATTTCCCAACCACGGTCTACACATTAAAAAAAAAGCCTTCAAGTGGTGTGTTTTCTATTATTTTTTTTTCGTGATTCTGTAACGCCAGTTCACGTGGTTCGATGAATGATGGTCCTCACCTTGACCTACAGATTTCATTCAGTCGAAGTCATTTTAACCATCGATCTGAGAAATCAGTTGCATACAGTTGACAGTTTAGATATTTCTGGACGAGTTTGGCGCCATGCTCGACATCCAGATGAGCATCTATGAAAATGGTTATTTTTTTTGTGTGTGTGTGTTGAGAAACAAGCGAAAGGGAAGCGTTTAAATGAGCGGGTGTCTTCAACGTGAACACTATCGACATCCCTCACCGCAGGGAGTTGATTGGACTTCCAAGCGGTCTATAAGTGTCTGGAGGCCGGAACAAGGTCGATGAATGCCAACGTATTCGATTGCACTTTGGCGGTTGAAAGTTGACATTCGTATAAGAAATGAAAATACTCCGACACTATCTGACCAATTCTACCCAAATTGAAACGCTGAGTAGTTAGTATGTTGATTGCACCAAATGGCTGCACGTAGGTATATCGCTCTGTAAATTTTGATTGTATTTCATGCGACATTTGCATTTATCGTGTACAGACCTTCCTCGGTTAATGCGTTTCCGATCAGTCTGCTAAAATTTTTATGCCATAATTCGATTAGTGCATGCATAATACTCGATTAGTGCGGTAATCGTGTATCAATCCTCAGTTTAACCATCGTAATTAAAAACTGATTTTTTCATAGTTACCAGTGTACACGGCACTAATCGAGGGATTGCTGTATTTCAATTAGTATGAGCATTTTTATATCGAATTCAAATATGTACATATCTCATGATTACTACACACACAATAAACCTCTTTTTTCCATTTTTGCTTCTCTACCTTATATGATAATGGAATGGTATCTATTAGGCTTTTATTATCAATATGGATGTGCAGGTGGTGTAACGAGAAATTAGCGAACCTAGTTCGAATCCCGATCGAGTTTGTCTATGCTTACTTTTGCACAAATATCCTTGGGGGAGATATGAATCCATCTCTTCACCCCCTCCTAAATATGGGTTAAATAGCAATGTAGACTCAGCTCTGTAACCGTTAGTAGCAATTAGTATCGGAGAAAGAGAACACTGAATTCAAAACCAGATGAAACCCACGGCGAAACACACACTATACAGCCAACGAAATGAACATGGAGTTCACAATTATTCTATGATCTCGACTTCGGTCGATCAGATAGAGTAGATTAAATAAAAATTTAAACTGCTCTTAAAAGAAAGAAAGAAAAGAAGATAAAAAAAAATGTGTGGGTGGTACAATGGATAGCGGCTAGGAACGAAAAATTGCAGAGCCGAGTTCAAATTCCAATCGAGTTTCCTAACGTTGACTTTCGAGAATAAAGGTAACGGTATAGATCTATCACTTCTCTCTCCAGCTATAGGTTATATAGTAAGTCAAACAAGACTCTTCCAGCTCGATTGGCAACCAGTCTAGACGGGAATATTTTGATTAATATGCTCTGGCATTGAGCTCTCTTTTTTCGGGGTGTCATATTAAGTGGGCCCTTTCGAGAGCCGCTTGTTTTTTGCATGTTAATAATACATACATACATACACATGCATATATATATATATATACATATATATATATATATACCACGTGTAATAGCAAAATTGTCCAATTGTTAGATTAAGCTTTGAACTGACTGTTGTATTTTAGTAATGATTAAAGATATCTTACTGGAATTCTCCGAGGTTTTTGCAACACTACTGGAACTTGAGCAATAAGAATATGTAATTATTCTCCAAGCTTAACAGAAGAATCGTGATGAAATCGATCATAAACGAATATATATATATATATATATATATATATATATATATATATATATATATATATAATTTCAGAATCATTTTCAAACTTATTCAAGATGGTATTCGACCTCTAACGTTCTAACCTTCTGTCCTGAAGTAACAATGTGCTCCACACGTTTCAAGTATGATTTCATTTTCAAGTCTTTTTTCTCTGCTCTTTGAACTCTCATAGCTGATATCCCTCTCTCACGTGCCAAACGTCTTATGAATTGAGTTGGATCTTTTCTAATTGATCTCTTTAACTTTAAGTTGAAATGATGAACCCTCTTCCTGTTGTGACCTCCTATTTCAGTTTTATACACTACTGTTCTCTCTTTTTTAAACTTATTCACCGTTCTCTTGATGGTTCTTGAATGGACTTTGAAGATGGAAGCCAGAATATTAATTTTGGTACCATTACTGAAGGCCTAAATGATCATTTTCTTCTCACCATTGCTCAGTTGAGAAGACAATGGGTCTAACACAAGACAGTTTTATGCAGCTCTCTTTTTGGCTGAATAACTCAAAGGGTTTTTCAGTGATCCTTGCGAGAAATGGTGTCAAGATGGCTAAACGTCTTATCTGAAAACCTGAAAAAAGAAATTCAGTTAGTTTAGTGTTTTTTAGGTATTAAATATTTTGTGGGATGGACATTTATGCTGTTACACGAGTTGAACGATTTTATTATTACACCCAGTATATATATATATATATATATATATATATATATATATATATATATATATATATATATATATAACCAATCCAGATAAAGTTACCGTTAGAAAAAACAAATAAAGATAATCAACACAAATAAACACAAATTAAAAACTGTTTCTGCCAAAATAATAGTTAGAATAAACTACAACAATCAACCCCAAAACCGAATAAATAGCTTTAATTAAATTCTCAAACCAAAAACAAAACTATTAAATAAGTGATATAAACAAATTTTTACTACGTTAATAAAAACACCGATTAAAAAAAAATAAAATTAAAAAAAATAAATAAATAAATAAAATAAGAAACAAAAAATAAAAATAAAAACAAGCAAAATAATTTAATCCAAATAAATAAATAAACGACTTCCAGTAAAATAACCACCATAATAGACTACCCACAATGCACCACTAACCTGTATATATATAAATAGCCGAGAAAAATAACAGCACACGTGGCCTGATGATTGCATCTAGCATGAAACAGACTGTCGCCTCTAAGTGTTGACTTCTATGTTCACTTTTATATTTACACACGCTCTATCTCTGATATTGAGCACTTTATCCCATAAATATAGCACACCTTAAGACTATATTTCTTCATATATATATATATATATATATATATATATATATATATATATTACTTAAACGTTATTTTTAGTGGACACTTGTAATTAAGTAGACGCTCCGTTTACTTATTAAACTGTATATTTATTGATTTACGTGAGAGCGTAGCTGTGCTAGTCATTGGACACACATAGGATACACCAAGCTGTGTCTCCAGATTCGGTTTCATGATGAGTATTTTGGTCTTCTCAGCGTCGCTTTGCTGGTGTGATGATCGCTAACTCAATATTAATAATATTGTGGAATCATAGTTAAACATTAACTGCGTACATATAATAAGCTTTGGAATCATGGTCGAGAAAAAACAAAATTACTTTTGATACACCTCAGTAAAAAAAAATGATGACGGCGTTAAAGTTTTGAGAAACGATTTCAAATATTAGTAAACGTTACAAAATAATCGATGTCTGGAAATATTGATTTCAACTCATAATTATCTATAGTTTTAATTAAAGTATAATGAGAAAGACAAAATGTTGCCATTTTGTATACAAATTAATTAATTAATTAGATTCATTTTAAAACAACATAAAAAGTATTTTTAAAACAATTAACAGTCTTTATTAATTTTCTCAATTTTTCTTTTTTCGCTCGGACTTTAATAATATTTCTTTTTGTTTTTTGTTTTTTTTATTCTTTCACACTCAGCAGGACCGGTGCCTACTATTCGGTGGCCGCTACTATCCTCGGACCACCCTACACCCCCAGGACAGATGTGCAACCCTGATTATAACCTTTGCTATCTTATCAACATTTGCTTTTTTTCTATACGTTACAAATTAAACTAAGCACAACTATTAAAGGATGAAACAATTTTCGCGGATTTTGACGCCATTCTTGGGACTTTTTTCATTCAAATTCGAGAATTTGTTTTGCACATGAACAAACAATTTTTTATAAAATTCACTATATTTTATCCATAATGTTGAATGTGTTAAAATTATTCAACTTTTTAACAAGAATAATCAGAAGTTGATGATAAAAATTGTCGCAAAACATGATTTATTTTAGATGGAATGATCTATTATGGCATTTCATTCATTTTTATTTAGATACATTGTATTTATTTTCAATTTTTCTAGTTAAAATATTCACCTATATTGCATATTAACTATTATTATACATAATTAGGTTGCAATAAAATCTGTGTCTATATTTTTGTGATTTGTTATTGTAACTATTTACACTATTTACATTGTTCTGACTGTTATCATAATCTTTACTCTCACATTCATAACGTTTCGGCCGCTATACACTCCAGCCTTTTTCAGGTGATATTTGATGGAATTTCAAACCGAACCCATTATTTAGTCCACGGCGGTAGAATGTTCTAATTCCACATGCCATGCCACAGTCAGGACAAATAACATTATTAACCCTGTCTATATTTGTGAGATGAGGCATTGTAACGATTTACATTGTTCGGATTGTTGTCCTCATCTTTACTGTTACATTCACGACGTTTCGGCCGTTTGTACGCTTCTTCAGGTGATATTTGTTGGGATTTTTAAATTGAACCCTTTATTTCGTCCACGGGAGTGAATGTGGCAATAAAGATGAGAACAACAGTCCGAGTAACGGAAATAATGTAAATAGTTACAATACTTCATCTCAGAAATAGAGACAGATGTTGAAGCTGAATATGGCAGTAAACATGAGGACAACAGTTCGAACAATGTAAATAGTTACCTCACCTTACAAATATAGAAAAATCCTGAAGAAGGTCAGGGCGTACTTTATAATTATAAAAATTTGAAAGCAGATCAAATATCTCTATATTTCTGAGATTTGTAACTATTTACATTATTTACATTGTTCTGATTGTTGTCCTAACCTTTACTGTCACATTCACAACGTTATACACTCCAGCCTTTTTCAGGTGATATTTGCTGGAATTTCGAACCGAACCCATTATTTAGTCCACGGCGGTAGATTGTTCTAATTCCACATACCATGCCAGGTCAGTAACCAATAACATTATTGACCCTGTCTATATTTCTAAGATGAAGTATTGTAACTATTTACATTGTTTGGACTGTTGTTCTCATCTTTATTGTCATGTTCACAAAGTTTTAATGGGACAATAAAGATGATAATGACAGTTCGAACAATGTAAAGAGTGTAAATAATAAAATGTGTATTTTATATGAATACTATCTCATGAAAATTAAGGTGTAGTAGAGTGAGAGACCCAGTATCAGGGGAGGGGATACAAGATCCTTGCACCGGCTCTGATACACCTTGTGTCTTAGTGACTTTAAAGCCTTGCATGGGGTGAGATGATCAAAAAAAATTATATTGATCGTTTTATACAGCTTATAAAACCTTTGCTGGTTATTTAAAGCCATAAAAAATTTTCAGATTGTAAGTTGTTTTGGAGATAATAACGGTTTAGTGAAAAAAAAAAGTCTTACTAATTAACCCGTAGCTGGTGGAGAGAAGAGGTGGATTCATACCTTTCCCAAGGATATTTGATATAATAAACGCAAATGGAATTGAAACTTGGCTCTCCGTTTAACAATTACGAGACATTATCCATTACACCACCCACACATCCAAGCTTACAGCACCTGGTATTCCCAAGCAGTCACCCATTTAGTTACTGACCAGGCTCGGCATTGCTTAACTTCAGTGATCGTACTGGAATCGGTGTTTCAATGCGGAAGTAAGGTCATCGTATTACATGGCTTGAATCCGAGTCTCTATATCAGGATCATGTTTTTCAACGTTAATGCTTTAACCAGCTCGACCACAGATTGCTTAAACTCACAGCGCTGCAAGTTTTCACGCGATATTATTTGGTTTACCCTCAATTAATAGTTTTATGCTGTATTCAATTTTGATGTTTATATTGACTAATGAGCTTTGAATTGATGTAATTGAATAACCTGTCACCCCAATGAGTGACTACACTGTAGGCAGTAACTACCTAAAAGTATTTGTAAGTCAACGGACTACAGAAACTAGCCGGGATCTGTTCCAGCTAAACAGTCGAACTCTCTTCCCTCGGGCAGAGAGGAACCCGGACGTGGCTCTGCCGAAGGGCAGAGTCTCATTCGGGGGAGGTGAACTGCCCCTGAACCCGTTTATGCGGGTTCAAAAAGGGAATATTTTTGGCCGAGCCTACGGGCTCGGAGAACCCACGTTAAACCAGCCTTGTGCCACATGCAACCCTCGTGGGTGGGTAGCTGAATATACTAGCTGGGATCTGTTGAGTATGACTCAGACTTACATGAGAACTACCAACCTTCCAATAGTAGCACTCACTACTGGATTGACTTGCGACTACTTTGTGCATAACTGTTACCTTTATTCTTATTGTACTGTTTTTTACAATAAAGCTTTACTTATTTGATCCACCGTGTTTTCAAGTATATATTCCTTTTAGCACGGGATATAACAGAATCAGTCATCAGAACTTTTGAAATGTTCCACCTCGTGCAAGACGATAATTCCACTGAGACACAAGGGGTTACTGAGACGAAAGAACAATAAAAGAACAAATTTCAAGAAAACAGATAACGTTTGATGTTGCATTTAAACATTTGAAGATGGTAGGTGACAGGAAGGCAAGAAGCCGGAAGAGACTTCAACAGGTGAGAAAAGAACCTGTTAATATAGAATGGTTACATTTAGCTATTTTAGCAGTAAACCGATAAGACCTAGTTGCCAATCTAGCACTGCGTTTAAATTCATGTGGTCGAGATACCAAGAAAGAAAGCTCATAGAACACTTGACATGAAAATATTTATAGAAAAGACAGAGGGAAGTCACGTCACGACGATGAGAAAATAACTGAAGTCGAGATGCCAGGTCAGGACCGATAACATTACAGACCATTCTTTGGATTTTATCAAGAATCTTGTGATATGTACCAGGAGTATAAAAGAAGATGTGGTAGCAATATTCAATGCACGAACGAAGGTGGATTCTGACGAGCGAAATGGTCTAGTACGCCATAGTAAACCGATTTTGTTAACAGTAGACCTAGTAATTGATTCAATATAATCATCTCGGTAGGAACGTTACTTTCTCTCATGGGGGATAGCATCAGCCATACTGATGGAAGAAAAATAGTTTTCTAAAATACTACAGTTTCGTTTTGAAGCTGTCAAATCAAGTCGTCTTTCCTCATTATGTGCACGAGAAATTTCAATTGTCGCTTTCTGATTCTAAATAGAAATGTCCTTTTTTGTTTCCATTGACTTTAAAACCTCGTCGTTACTGACATATCCACTTCATCGGATTCTACATATTCTTCTGAAGAATCACATTTCAGCTGTCTAAGTCTCTTCTTCATCTGTGAGAAAATTGTCCAGCATTCACTGCTATATAGGGGAACTGATTTTACATAGCAGTTCAACACCCTTTTCTTTGTATCTGTTGCTTCTAGTCTCTTCTTCATCTGTGAGGAAATTGTCCCGCATTCACTGTTATACAGAGGAACTGATTTTACATAGCAGTCCAACACCCTTTTCTTTGTTTCTGTTACCTCAAGTCTCTTCTTCATCTGTGAGGAAATTGTCCCGCATTCACTGCTATACAGAGGAACTGATTTTACATAGCAGTTCAACACACTTTTCTATGTTTCTGTTGCCTCAAGTCTCTACCTCATACGTATGGAGATTGTCCAGCATTCGCTGCCAATTAGTAGGATTGATATTACATAACTGTTCAGTGCTCTTTCCTTTGTTTCATACGAACTAAATCAAAAAACCTTATCTGTTTATTAAGCTAAGCTTGGTTTTGGCACAAAGCACGAGTATGACATATTTAATGATGATCAAACTCACTATTCAGCGTTATCTGCACGGCCATTTTGCTAACAATTACTACACGACTCTGCTTTCAAAAATCCGTCTGTATTGCCGGGCTACTAACTGAGAAATCGATCGCCTCATAGAAATGAAAATCATTCAATCACTGAATTATACCACGCGAGCCGCAGTAATCACGGTTGTTAAGTAATCTGAAATATTCATCTCTGTGCAGAATGTTTTTTTCCCTCATGGAATGGACTCCACGACGCACTAGAAATCCACTGTCTTTACGACGAAGATATATTCACCAAGCTAATAGAAGGGAGACTATTTCACTGAGATGGAAGCTTATCAACAGATTGAAGTCACGTGATATTCAAGAGCCCGGTTGACTGTCAATGCGTTTGTCTCAGAATACCTATCTACTTCTACGTGGGTGATCATGTCTCTCCATTACTACCTATCCATTGTAACTCTCAGCAACTTTTGTCCCTGTAACATTCCTTCCACTCCCGTTCCGTCATTCATTCATACAAACAAGTAGGTGATTCACTGGCTTCCCCTGTCCCTTTTACCTTCGATGTGAGTGACAAATTCTCCAAGCCTTCCTTCTTCATCCCTTTTGGTCGGGATCAATGCGTGGTATCTGTTTTCCTTATAATTAATAGAGAAGACGCCAGGTATTCTAACCCTGCGATAGCATCTCCCTTGTTGCGCTAAAAAGGGTGGGTTCTTGTGGAATATCGACACCAATGTGATACTAGTTGCGGGGACTACGCAGTTTCTGGATTGGCCGAAAGCAGCCCCACATCAAAAAGACCTCGTGTCACATCTTGCCACTATGGAAATCTGAGTAAATAATATCATTATTTGATAAAAAAAAAATTCAGCTGTCTCATTCCTGAGTATAAATGTCCTTTTTGTTTCCATTTCCATAAAGACTTCTTCATTGTTTAAGCATTTCACCCCAAGCAAGGCGGAAGTGTCACTAACACGCAAGGGGTTACAGAGGATTGAGAGTAAGAGTAAAGAGGCGTTGATAGAGGAAAAGATGAAGAGAAGGACGGAGAATTAGATCAAGGCATCTAGAGATGTCGATTGACATTGCATTTGAATATTTAAAGATTATAGCTATAGCTATCAGGGAAGCAAGTAAGAGGAAGGGAGTTCCACAAACTGGAAGTGCGAGACATGAAGCTATTGGAGTGGAAGAGACGGCTACATTTAACCGTTTCGACAGTGAACTGAGACCTCGTAGCACGTTTAAATTCATGCAATTTGGGAACCAGCGAAAGTAGATCGTCGGAGCAAGTGAGAGAGCGACTGTAAACGATATACCAGATCAGGGCCAATCACATTGCGTTTCCGTCTCTGGATTTTGTCAAGGACCTTAAGATGAACAGCGGGGGTTCCAGACCATATAAGGCAGCAGTATTTCATGCAAGGGTTGAATGGTTGATTTATAGATTTGAAAGATGGACTCGGGTGAGAAAAACTTTCTGGCACGACACAGAGGACCAACTTTCCTTGCGGTAAGTGAAGCTATTGATTCAATGTCAGCGAACAGTGTGAGACCCAGCAGTCGTAGAGAAGTGCTCTCATGGAGTTGAGCATCAGACATTCTAATGTGAGGCCGGGGGGTCTCTGTGGTGGATAAAAGAGAGCAGTTTTGCTTTTGAGGCATTAAAGTTAACCATTTAAGTCATTTCTTGCCCCAGTCAACAACACATTTCGAGTCATTTCGAGACCAACGGCCAGGTTAGTTTTGTCAGCAATGCCGGATTTTCTATTGAGGCAGGAGTAAATAGTAGTGTCGTCTGCATAGGTGCCTACTTGGGAAATAATGACGTTAAGAAGATCGTTAATGAAGATCAGAAACAGTGTAGGGCCCAGGATACAGCCATGGGGAATTCCTGTTGTCGTGAGAAAGGAACTGAGGGAGAATCCGTTAAGGACGGCCTTGACACGGTTTGACAGGAATGATTGTATTAAGTCAAATAATCGTCCTGAAATTCCGTATCCCTGAAGCTTACGAAGAAGGCCGACATGCCAAACCCTATCAAACGCTTTAGAGATATCTAGAGCCACGGCAGGAGCTTCTCCGTTATTGCGAAGTGCTTGGTAAACAAATTCAGTTATTCAGCTGTAGAACGGGCAAAGCGGAAGCCATATTTCTTGTTATAGAGAGGGGTATCATGGGATGCAAGGTGCTTAACTACTCAGGCGTTGATTAAAGCTTCAAAGACTTTGCCGAATAGTGGTGGGAGACTTATAGGACGGTAGTTAGATGGATCAGAAGGGTCTTAAAGACATTTACAACAGATGAGGACTTCCAACAGGTTGGAAAGCAAGAGTCGTTGAGGCAGTAGTTATATAATTTGGAGAGGACAGGAGCTAGTTCAGGAGCACATTTCTTCAGGACAACGGCTGGTATCCCGATCCCACCGCTAGCTTTATAGGAGTCTAAGACGATTCCTAATACCATCGATGGGGTCATGTGCAGCTCGCTCGATAGAGCCTCAGTTCTAGGTGGAGCAATCGACTGTGGGTACACTATCAGCTGAGGAATCAGAACCACAAATTGGCTAAATAAAGGAGGTATTGTGGGTTTTCTGTTGTTTAGTATGCTCTTGCAGAGATGCCAATAATTATTGGAACCGAATTTGCGAGATGCAAAACGTTGTTTCATTCTTTCAGCAAATAATGACTTTGCTTCATTGACGACAGCTTGCACTCAATATGGACTGAGACAAAGAGACGTCTGTTGCAATCTGACATGTCGCTACGGTACAGGTGGAAGAAGTGATCCCTATGGGCAATGGCAGATGAGCAAGCAGCAGAGAACTAAGAGGATGAGCGCGAATTAACCTTATATTTCTTTACAGGGATGAAAGCCTCGATTCCAGCTTTTACCAAGCAGGAAACCGCGGAAGCGTATTTTTGAACGGGGAGATTAAAGACCACATTTCAGGAGATATCACGAAAGAAATCACGGAACGAGTCTCAGTCTGCTCGTTGATAACAGAAAGATGTTCTGTTTGTAGGAGGTTTTTTGCTCAATGTGGAGTAGAAAGAGACACTACAGCATGATCAGAGTTGCCAAGAGGGCAGAGCTGCGTGGTACGACAAGATAGAGGGGAAACAGAGATCGAGAAGGGAAGCCTTACCGTCCTGGTTATTGGGGAAACGTGTAGAAAGTCAACCATCAGTGTGAGAGATTGTGTAATTGAAAAGTTAATGGTTCGTATGCCATCAAGGTCAGTTATAGTATTTTTAAGTCACTTGGTATGATGGGCGTTAAAGTCACCGAACACGAATATATGTGCAAACTGATGAAGAGAGGTAGCCTTGTCTATATTGTCGAAATGCATTCGAGTACTTGGGAGGATGGAAAACGATAGAGGAAGAAGAGGTAGCTTACAGCATTGAGGAGAGATAGACAGAGACACATGTATGAATGGTCTGGAGACGAGAGAGAGAGAGAGAGAGAGCTCCCTAGCCAGTGTGAGATTGTCCTTGACGTAAATTCCTAGGCCGTTCATGTGGGTTTGAGAGTCTTTTCTAAGGAGAGGAATGTAACCGGGGATCGACAGGTCAGATGAGGAGATAAATGAGTCGAGGTTAGTCTCGCAGAGAGACAGTATATCAGAAGACTTCTCAATGAGGAACGATTCCACACTGCAGAAGTTGATTTGAATGCCACGGAAAAGGAAATGTTAAAGGGTTTAGGTGATTTTTTTAGAGCTGGTTTTGGTTTACTTTTTTGATCCTTTGTTGTCATGTTGGGTAATGTTGGTAGTGAAAATGAGGTCTGAAGTAGAAGTAGCAGACGGCCATCTTATAGGACAAGGATAGAAAGGAGCTGGCGCAGCCTGCAACATAATGTGGCCTCAGGGTTGCGACATGGCATTACATGGTTATTGGGGAAACATGTGAGAGAGTCAACCATTTGCGTGCTTACACGCTCCGTCCATCGTTTTCTCTGCATTTCTCTGGCCTCGAGTTTCTTCTTCATCTGTGACCACATCGTCTTGCATTCACTGCTGCACGGGAGAATTGAGATTACATAACAGTTCAGAACACTTTTATCATCCTCTCTGTAGAATCAAATTTCTTTTGTTTTTTGTTTTCTCTCCAACGGTGAGGAGATGTTTGTTTTGATTGATTCATTGATTCGTTTTTTGTGGCTTATCAACCCTTTGCAGGTTACCGTAATTCCTCATGTATAACACGCCTTCATCCATAATACGCACATCTTAAACTGTACTGAAAGTGTGAGAAAATGCTTCTACTCGTGCATAATACGCATCCCTTGTTTGATACTCAAACCCTATAAATTGTACCTCTCCAATTTCATTACGGCCAGCGTTTCCTACTATTATTTTAAAAATATAGTTTTAAATATAGAATAATATTATTCTAACTTAGTTTTATGATAATTCTTATTTTATTTTACGGCAATTTAAAAAAATATATAGCTGTGTATAATACGCACCCCAGATTTTGCTTATTATTTTTTTAGAAAAAAATGCGTATTATACATGGGGAATGACTTTATTTAAAATGATATTGTTTAGAATGTATTTTTATTTTTTTAGATAATAATGTTTTAATGCTACATGCCTTATTAATTAACCCATAGCTAGGGGGAGTAGAAATGGATTCATACCATTCCCAAGAGTATTTGCGCGTAAATGAATATGACGAACACAGATGTAAGTGGAACTAAGCTCTCCGATTAACAATTACGAACTATTATCCAATACACCACTTGCTCATCGAAGCTTATAGCACCTGGTATTCTCAAGCGGTCCCCTATCTAGGTATTGATCAGGCTCGACTTTGCTTAACTTCGGTGATCGTACGGGAACCTGTGTTTCAACGCGATGTGGTCGTAAGTCGCGGAGTTTTTGACATTAAAACAAACTCAGATATCGTTCAACTAATAATGTAGTGACTCAATTAACGACTGTTATTCTGTTACTTTTCAGTGGTATAAATGACACCTGTATCCTGGCTATTACATTTCGAGCAATTAAATCATCACAAAGATTTCACAATGAAGCATTTTCACGCCAGCTTATAATTAGATAGGTTAGAAAATAAGTTAATTCGTGTATCATATTGTGCGGCGCTGATTGCCATCAATAACATTAAAACAATATATCCAGCTTGATATAAATAGAAGCGGTGACTGTGGAGCGAAGACGGAAAATAAACGCCAAGGCAGTCTAACAGCAAATGACAAAAATGGTTTCAGGGTCGGGGGATTGCGTATTCTTTTGGTTAATAAATTAATGCTTTGAAAATAAATATTTAACATTTTACAACCAACGGGTCACGTTCCCGTCAGCAAAAAAAAACAAAACAAAAAAAAAACATGCTTATAGACGAACAATTCACGAAGCTCGGCTTAAAAAAAAATTCCTTTTCTCGTTCACCCGGCTTTCTCACCAAACTACGTGACATTTACTACATTTTTCTACTCACTTTCTCCCTTGCCTCTTTTTTCTCAAACATGCACGCAAAGAAATCACATTTGTTTTCATCTTAACAAACAACTACAAACAAAGATTGTAAGAACTTTAACATTCATATACGCTCAGAAAAATTTAGTTGCAAAAAACGCGAAAATAAAAATATCTTATATTTATTTACACACCTTTTTCGCCTTTTTTTTTTTTTGCTGTGGGCTGATTCAAATGTCTCGAAGAATGAAATCATCACAATTTAAAGATTTCACCGTGAGGCATTTTCTCGCCAATTTACAATTAGTTAACTTAGAAAATAAGATAATTCGTGTATCATGTTGTGTGCTGATTATTATTAATAATATTAAAATAATATTTCCATCTTGATACAAATAGCAGAAGCACTGAATTTTGCTTTTTTTCTTATTATCGTACATATAACACCAAGAAAATTATATTGAGTTTAGCGCTGTGAACGGATCAAATCACAACGAAGAATTGGATTAAAATTTAGAAAAACAAAAAACACAGAGTTCAGAATATTTGGGCCCAAAATCTACTGAACCAGGTTTATTTACCTTAATATTTAGGCATTATATATATATATATATATATATATATATATATATATATATATATATATATATATATATATATATAAGGCATCCCAAATTTATTTTCAGGAACTGGTTCTATAAATGCTGCTAATCTTTAGGAACCTATTCTGCTTATTTTTCAATCTGAGAATAGAAAAAATATAAAATTTATAGTATCAAAATGAATTAAACTATTTTTGATAATTTAATAGAAAACATATATTTATTAAGATATTTCCAGATTGAAAATCTGTTCTCATCATATTTCTGTTCAGAAGCGTGATGCTTTTTCACTCTCGTGCGGACAACTGTTATGATTTCTTAGTCACATTCGAACTCAATCGTTGCAGTCCCAGAGATCCAATGGAAGACCAATCAATTTTATGTGACTAGAAGATTTGCCATATTTTTAACTTCAAAACGATTCTTTTCTCAGAATAAATTAGCAGATATAGACGGCAAAACCTGCTTCAAGATATCATCCTTTGCATTTGGATTCTGTATCAATTTTTTGGACTTTTATATAGTCAGATACTGCATGGCGTATATATAATTGCTTAAATGTTATTTTTAGTGAATACCCATATTTGAGTAGGTGCCCCGTATATTTATTAAACAGTATATTTATTTATTTTCATCTATCGACCTGAATATTCGAGAAATCTTATTAAAAAAATATGCGGTCTTCTCGAATATTCCGACCGGTAGATAAATATAAGTAAATATACTGTTTAATAAATAAACGGATTGTCTACTCAAATATGGGTATCCGCTAAAAATAATGCTTAAGTAATAAAATATGTCGGATTAATAAATGAAAATTTATTCAATATATATATATATATATATATATATATATATATATAAGAGTGGATATTAGTGTCAAACCCAAGCGGCAACAGTCTGTTTCATGCTTCAATGTAATCTCCAGATGTAAAAATGCGAAGATGTGTATTTATGAATTGTGTAAACTGGGATATCTTTTCTTTTTTTAACCGAAAATGGCTGCGAGTGGCATGGTCAATCAATAATTTTATATGTTGTCTGTAAAGCATCATGTGGAATTTCAATTCTGGAAAAATAATTGACAGTGTCTCTTTTTTTAAAAAAAAAAAAATTGGTTGATTCTTCTTCGGCTGGCTACCTCTATTCTTCTTCTAAGATTACGCCAGTTATCTCCCCTTCGATTCAGTAGTTCAAAGCATCTGAAGTAAGTATTATTTCTGGTGATAGATCAAAATTAATCAGCAATTTACTTAAAATCAGGAGGCAATACCTGAAATTTCTGGGACACATAATAAGGAAAGAGGACTTGGAGAATTTTAAACTCGTAGGATATATTGAGGACAGGGTGACAGAGAAAAACAACAAGTAGCATATCTAACGAGTTTGATAGTAGAGCAAAGAAATATGCTAAAGATCCGCTTAGAGGTATAAGGGATAAGAAGATGCGGAGGGCCATGATCACACACGTCATGACACATAAAAGAAGAACGATACATCTTGTTGACACTCTAGGGATCGTTTTTACTTTGAAACGTTTTTAGTGAACAAGTATCTTTGTAACTCGTGTAAAACACACTAAAATGGCTGAAATTGAGAGAAACACACTAAAATGGCTGGTCAAATTGAGAGAAGCGGAAAAAAATTTACTGTAGGTCTGAAAGAAGGGAAAATATCTAAATGTCTTCAATGTTGATAAGATCCAGTCTGTGTCTTTTTTTTTTTTTTTTTGACATGTTGCATCTGGAAGTTTCGTTGCTTAACAAACATAATCGTTAATGCCCGATAATCTTGTCTGATCACTTTGATATATGTAGTTAATATGATATGAGAATAATATTACCCAGGCACGCTGACGAATTAAAATTAAACTGGGAAATATGACAGGAACAGTGTGGTCTCGTTAAAGACACCGAAACTAGAAATGCTATGTTTATGCTCAAAATGATATCAGTATTGTTGCCACATATGGTCCTGTGCTCATGCTATTTATGTAGCGCTCCTTGATAAAATCCAAAGAATAATCAGCAATATTATTGCTCCGGATCTGGTGTCTCGGCTTCAGTCACTTCCACGAAGCGGTAGGGTTGCCTCCCTGTGCCTTTTCTATAAATACTTTAATGGTAATTGCTCGGATGAGCTCTTCGCTGTGATACCTAGACTTTTTGAATTTAAGCGCAGTACTAGACAGGCGTCGATATCTCATCAATTTACATTTGTGTTGGCAAAATGTACCGTAAATTCTATGCTAACAGTTTCTTTTCTTGCACTTCTCGCTTGAGGAACCCACTTCCGGCTTCTTGCATTCCAGCCAACTTTAATGTTAAAAAATGTAGATACAATGTCAATCGCTATCTATTGTTCTCCTGATTACTCTTCTTACTCCTTAGTGATGTTTCTTTCTAATTCTTTCACATACAATAATCCATTGTGTCTTAGTGGCTTAACTGCCTTGCTTGGAGTGAACTCGATTTTAAAAAATGTAGGGTATATACCTGTGTGTTGTGGTGTCCTCCCTCTAAAGAGTCTATGTTAGATTCTTCCGCATACAATAGGATTAGTAGGAGAGAAGGCCTTGGGGGAGCAGTCTAATAGATTGTCCAACCGAGGCTGTGAATGTTCGCAGCTGCTGTCCTATCTCTGCCTTTGGACAGAAAGGAACCCGGGCGAGGCTTTACCGAAGGGCAAAGTTTCGTCCGGGGAGATAGACAGGCCCTGAACCCGTTTATGCGCGTTAGAAGGGAATATTTTTGGCCGAGACTACAGGCTCGGAGAACCCACGGTAAACTCGGTCTTGTGCCATATACATCCTTCGAGGGGGCTGTTAAATATTAGCAGTCGAATAGATTTAACGCTGGGTCAACCGACACACACTCTTCAGTTGTACTTACTGTTTAATATATGATATATCTGCAACACTTGTTTTGTTATTTCTTTAACCATATACTTGGTCACAACACTATGTTTTATAGATTATATAAAAGCTTTTGTTAATATACAACACAAATAACTGATTGAACTGCTCGGAAATCTTTATTTTTTATCATTTCAAACAAAGCGATAATGCCACTATGACGCAAGGGGTTACAGGGAGTGAAAGCAAATTAGACTTTAGTGAGAAGGAAGGACAATAAAAGAACAAGATTCAGGATAAAAAAAAGATAGCAATTGGCATTTCATTTAAATTTTTGAGGGCTGTAGTTGGCAGAAAAATAAGAATGGAGTTCTAGGGGAGAAAAGTAAAAGAAAAGAAACTATTAAAATGGAACTTACGGTTACATCTAGCTAGTTCAACATTAAAACAAGGAGACCTAATAGCCAATCTAGTAGTACGCTTAAATTCCTGCAGTCGGGATACTAAGAAGGAGAGCTCATTTAAACAACTGCCATATGTAAGATAGATTCTAAGGAGAAAAGGTATCTGTCACGACACAGTTAACCAACTTTCCTAGTAGCAGACCTGACAATTGATTCAATATAATCCCTCCATTTTATGCCAACGGAAAACGTGACATCAAAAAGATGCAATGAGTAGTTCTCCTGGAGGTTAGCATCAGCCATACTGATGAAAGCCAAAAATGGCTCTCTATGGTTATTAAATAATACAAGTTTCGTTTTGGAATCATTCGAATTTACAAACCATTCCTTGCCCCAATTAACAACTGAATGGAGGTTATTTTCAAGGACAGCTACCAGTTTTACTTTGTCGGACCTATTAGACTTACTATTACGACCGAACTAAACAGTTGCACCATCAGCATAAATACCTATTTGAGAACTGATGACATCGGGAAGGTCGTTGATGAAGATCAGAAACTGCGTAGGTCAACGGATAGCACCCTGGGGGATCACCCCATTAATGTGAAATGATATAGAAGCGTCCCCGTTCAACAGAATGGCTTGCTCAGAAGGATTGAATTAAGCCAAATATTCGATTTACTTTGGAAAGATATTAGAATAATTCAGAATATCTACTGGAAGCAAGCCGCCTGCATACGGATAGAAAATTAATTTAGTAAATTCACAAAAATAGAAAGGAGTGTAAGACAAGGATGGGTCTTCTCACCAGGCTTATTCAACCTTTACAATAAGATGACCCTGAGAGATCTAGAAGTCCTGCCCGGATTTGTTATTGGCGGACACAATCGTAACAACATAAGATATGAAGATGACAGAGTGTTGATAGCAGACACAGAAAGCAAACTACAGGAATTCTTACTGGAGTTAGTAAAGGAAAGCGAGAAGAAAGGACTAACTATCAATTATAAGAAGATAGAATGTATAGTCAACAAAAGGAACAGACCAAGATGTAAACTATGATTTGGAGATGTCAAAATCGAGCAAGCACGGAAATTTAAATATATGGAACAGATTATGGAAAATGTGACACTGAGATCCTAAGGAGGATTAGAATAGCAAAAGATGGCTTCCAAAAGCTAAGCAAAGTATTAAGAAACAGGAAAATTTTCACTAGAAACAAAGATGGACTGATTGATTCGTTTTCTGTAACTTATCAAACATTTGCAGATTATTTAAAGCCAGAAAATATTTTTAGATTGTAAGAATTTTTTTCTTGGGGTGGGAGGTGGGGAGTGGGGGTTATTGTAAGTAATGTTTTAGCGATACAAGTCATACTAATTAACCTATAGCTGGTGGGAAGAAAGGTGGATTCATACCTCTCTCAAGGTTATTTGCGCGTAGGTGAATATAACGAACCCAACGGGAATTGGAACTCGGCTCTCTAATTCACAGAAAGTACGATTATCAGTAAGACAAAAAGCCCAAGATGCGAACTACAAATTGGAAATATCAACACCAAACACGTACAGAAGTTTAAACACCTGGGAAGTGTTCTAACAGAAGATGGAAAATGTGGCATATAAATCCAAATGCACATTGTAATAACGAAAGATGCATTCCAAAAACTAAACAAAGTAATAAGAAACAGTAAAATTACGTTAGCAACAAAGAAAAGACTTCTGAACTGTTAGATGATATCAATCCTCTTGTATGACAGTGCACGTTGGACAATTTCCAATTTCCAAGAGAAAACTGGACGCGATCGAAATGTTGTACAGAAGGATACTGAGAATTCCATGGCCGCTGCGAATTAAGAAACGGGGAAGTCTTAAAGAAAATCGTAACAAAAGAGCATTTATACTCAGAATCAGAAAGAGACAGCTGAAGTTTATTGGGCACATAATGAGGAAAAAAGGTTTAGAGAAATAGAGACTCACAAGGTATATTGAGGACAAGAGAAATAGCGGAATGCAGCAGGCCAAATACCTGATGAGCTCATGTGAAGGGATAGAGAAATGGTAGGGCAAAAGGAGAAATGCTACTAAGGGGAACAAAGGGCAGGAAACTCTTGATAACTATGATCTCCCATATTCTTAAAAGACATAGCACATAGAAAAATTTGCGCGAATTTTACAAATTTTGAAATTGTTTATATAAAAAATGTATAGAATACGTAAACATCTAAGTAAATATTTCTAGCGCTTAAGATTTTAGTAAAAGAAAAAAATAATAATCATGTATTTTTTTCTGTTTCTTTGTGACGTATGATGGCCGTTATTAATCAAGTATAACTCAAGACTTCAGTGTTAAGATAAAACAGTATTTAATTACAAACGCAAATAAATACTTAACAAAGAAGTAAAAGTCAACCAAAGATTATTAACCATTTCAGTGAATACCTTTTTAGTAGCGCGGCTCGGCATAACGTCCGGGAAATCCTAAATCAAAACCCGATGCGCAATAATTCACACTAATTCGCCTAGATAGTCTCACTCAATAGACAATCAATAATCAGTCCAGTCAGTAGCCTGACACCGCTATTTATACACCTGTCGGGAAATATATATTCATAAGTCCAGAGTGTGACGCTCGAATCTCGGTATCAATAGTTACTCATTTTCTTCCTATATGACAGTTTGTTAGCTGTTTGTTTGTTTTTGTTTTTTGTTCGTTTTTTTTTTTTGTTGTTGTTGTTGTTTTTTGTCTTGTTTTTTTGTTTTGCTTTTTTGTCTTTTGGGGTTTTTTTTTTCTAAATTTTAATCTAACACTTTGTACTGACTTGGCTGGTTTCCAGTCCTAATTTTCTCATTGTTCTCTTAGTGTTGTATTTTGGGTAATAAAAAGGAAGCGGAAGTAACGGCTTCAACCATTTGTAACTGGATGGACGTGTCGTTCTGATTTTATTGATGTTAATCTGCGTACAATATATATCAGCATACTTTATAACAAAAAGGAGAAAAAACTGTCGTGAACAGGAAACGAATTGGAAGTTAACGCTTCCGTGGCTAAAGGTTAAATAACTCAAAATGTGTATCTGCGCAGCTTCATCATGCAGAGCTTCCGTTTGGAAAGAAAAAGAAATCAAAAGATATTCCAGCCAATAAAATCACTTAATCGAAAGGCCTCTTCTGCGATCCTCTCCAAACTTTTTAACTCTTTGAGCTATGACCACCGCTTTACCGGTGTTAAAGAAAAATGACGTAATGCCCAGCCACCGGTTGAACAGTGGTAGAGAAAAATGACTTAATTCCCAACTACCGGCTGAACGGTGTGTAAACACTTGTAACTATTTTTATATCTACCATGAAACATTACATACGAATTATTTGCGCATTTTGACTCGGGAGCTCAGGCAGAAAGGTTAAAACTGTTCAGGGTTCAAAAGGTTAAAAGCTAACCGTAAGAGCATCTTGACCTGCTAACAGGGGTCATGTCAGTTTGTCTCTTCCTAAGCTACTAGAATCATAAAGAAGATAAGGGGAAAAAGTTTATGTAGACAAAGGGTTATAATCCGAACATTTTATTGGGAAATTGACGTTATAAAATGAGGCGTTTTACACTTGATCAAAATTATATGACTAGAGACAAAAATTCTACGAAATTGTACGAAAAGTGTACGAAAATATTCAACAACCAAATTTAATAATGAGTTCTACCTCCACTGGTTTTGATGACTTCAAATTTCTTTGGGCATGCTAGAAATTAGTGTTTCCATTAAGCTGCGTGGAATATTGCTCCAGCTTCTGAAGATAGCTTCACGAAGTTCATTTTTTGTTGAATATTGTTTGCCATTTCAATAAACATCTCTTGCCATCCATCCCCAAACATTTTCAATTGGGTTCAAGTTCTTGTAGAAAGGTCAAGGTCCAGCATGCAGCGTGTTGGTATAACCATCCATCCCCACACAAACGATGTCCCTCCGTCACCAACCATGCTTTTTGTAGCATGACGACCCTGCACCACCTGGAGCTCCATCGATTGAATTTCTTTCTCATCAGACAACAGGACTTTCTTCCACTTCTCAATGTCCCATGTTTGGTATTCACGACCAAACCTTAAACGGTTCACTTTGTGGCGTGGAAGCAGCCGAGGAATTTGTTTGCGCTTTTTATTTACCATGCCTTTTTGTCGTAAATGTCGTCTGATGGTTACTGGACTGTAATCAGCATCTGTGGCTGCCTTAATTTGACTAGAAGAAAATCCAATAACCTTCACAACAACCCGTCTTATTCCCCTACTCAATGCCGGAGAAATGTTTTTGGGCCTATCAGTAGACTTTGCGTTTCCATAATTCGCACTGTCCTTTAGAACGTTGCAAATCACAGTTTTACTGCGATTTAACTTAGCTGCGATCGCCCGCTGTAACAAACCTTGATTATGGAAATCTAGAATTCGAGCACGCTCAACTTCGGTAAGTTTGCTTGCTTTAGGCATGGTGACACATTTACGCAGTGATTGCTAATCTCTAAATGAACTAAAAACATCGGAATTACCCTGGTCTTATAATTTTGATCAAGTGTAAAATGTCCATTTCTGAATAAATTGATCGGATTATAACTTTTAGTCTACATAACCTTTTAGATTATAGAATTAGTAACCTTAAGTAAGAAAAAGTTTATAATGTATCCATGAAAAACGGTCTTTGTAAAAATATTTTCAAGCGGTCTTAAATTTTTGATCAGGAGTGTGTAAGAGGACAATGAATTCAACACCCAGAGGCGACAGTTAGGCTTGACGATTGCGTTTAGCATGAAACAGAATGCCGCCTCTGGGTTTGACTTCAATATCTACTTTTATATTTACATAAACACTTTGCCTGATATTGAACACTTTAACCCACAAATATAGTATACCTAAAAACTATATTTTATTATATATATATATATATATATCGTCCTGCGTATGACAATAAACTACGTACGACTGCAAGGCCTTTTATTGGGAGGTTTTGAGAAGCGAGAAACCATTTCTTAATTGCTGTTGTTCCCAGGCCCAACCTGACCCTGGGTGGTAGCACCTGTTAGGGTTCCAGCTATAGGCAAATAGTAAACCCCCAAACTGGGGTCAAAACACTATGAAAGTATAAAAATCTATTCTTATAGTAAAAAATTCCAGCAATAGATTTTAACAGTAAAAAATAATCCAGCAATAGGTTTTAATAGTAACAAAAAATTACCAAACCTCCCAAGGAAATTAAATTTCGGCATTAAATGATCCGTAAGGAGTTAATACGCCGTTAAAAAAAAACAAACCTGAAACACACAAGCACACACATATGTATATATACAGTGTAACCCGGATATAAGAGAGTTGTCGGGACCTGAGAGGAAGTCTCTTATATCCGGTTTTCTCTTATATCCGGGTCTCTTATATCCGGGTTACGCTGTATTTACAGTAAGATTCTCCTTGTAGAAGGCCTGGGGCCACTCGAGGTAGAGGGTTACAATAAGTAGTAGTTTATATGGATAGGAGGGGAAAATAACGGTTGACTCTAGACTTGATCAGGTTAAGATTGTAGTGATATGGGAAACATCCTCTAGGGAGTCTGTTCCATAGGGCAGTGGTTCGGGGGAAGAAGCTGTTTGAATGGAACTTACATCTGGACGATGGAATACGAAGGGAATGTGGATGGTGTGCTACTATGTAAGTGGCATGGAGGGGTCCTCGCTGTGAAGGTCAGACTTGGTGGAAACAGGAGATGCAGTTCGTCAGAGTAATTTCCATGGTAGTAGCAATAGAGCAGTGAGGGTGGGGGGTCGCCAGGTGCCGCCTGTGAGAGAGGGGTTGGAGGATAGAAAATAATTCTTCTCCCACAAGGACTCGGAGATAATTCTTGAACTAGACTGGAAAGTGAGGTCTGGGCAGCGACCTGCCCAAATATGTACTCCATTTTCGGCCTGACCCGGCTCTTATAAAGGTAGAGGAGTCAGGTAATTACTGCAGAGGTACATGAAGCTGATCATTTTACATGCATATTTAGAAATGGATCGCATATAGGAATTGCACTTAAATTTGGGTGTTAGTTTGAGGCCCAATATCCTCTCGAAGCACATAGCCTCCTCGAGGGGACATCCGTTCATCGTGACTGACGGTAGTTCGTGGTCTGATCGGCGGGGTTGGAATATAACCAGTTTAGTTTTAGAGGCATTGAATGTAACCAGCCAGTTTTTTCCCCACTGGGAAGTTAGTGTTAGATCGGAAGAGAAATTAGCCGCCAATCTCTGATTGTCAAGATCGCCCGTATATTGCCGTATCATCGACAGAAACGTCTACAAACAATCGTTGTATATTCTTATGTAGATCATTTATGTAAATCAAAAAGATGGTTGGTCCGAGGGATACCTGCGTTGACCGCCAGCGCCTCGGGGGACTGGCCGTTAATAACTACCTTCAGGGATCTACCTGTTAGGAAGGATTTTATAATAGAGAAAACCCTTTCAGTGATTCCATAGCTGGAGAGCTTATGTAGCAGACGTTTGTGCCACACCTTGTTGAAGGCCTTTGAGATATCTAATGCTAAGGTCCTTGTGGTACGTGTGTCATCAAGAGCCTCACTAATTCTGTAGTTAGGACGACACCAGTGGATCGGGCTGATCGAAACTCATAGTGCTCGTCGCACAAGAGATTGTTCTTATCTAGGTGCTCGACGATCTTCTTGTTGATTAGGGCCTCAAAAACCTTACTGGGGATACTGAGGAGATTAATGGGTCTGTACTGAGAGAAGGAGGATCGATTGCCAGGATCGATATATATATATATATATATATATATATATATATATATATATATATTATTTATTTATTCGAAAATTATAACATACATATGTTATAAAATCACTACAAAAATAGCCATTTTGTTTCAACACTTCCGGTATCTTATCAAGTGATGATGTTGAATGTAGAATAAAGGTTTTAAAAGGTTCAAATTAATTAACCACCCCTCGCAAGGGGAAACATTTTTACATAAGCTGGAATGACCAATCAAAATACAATTATACGAGAATTAAAAAAAATCTTGACAACGAACTAAGGTTATAATAATTATTTAATGCTTTAATGTTGGGTTAGACTAAAATAGAATTTATTCTAACTAATAAATATTAAATGATACGATAAAATTTGAAATTACAAATTAAACATTACCCATTTTAAAATTTAAATTTAATCTATATTAAGTTTAAAATTATAAAATTACTGAGGAAAAAAGAAAAAATACATATGTTATTCTATTTGTTTTGTTTTTATTGAAATTAATTTGGAATAAACGTTAAGATCAAATGTTGCTCTGAACTTCATGACAACATAGATACATTTGAAGCATAAACAGGGGCAGAGGAGAATGACATCTTGCAAACGACAATACAAACAGATTATAATACATAAACACGCCGACGTATTTAAATATATACACACACAAAAAAGCGACGAGACAGAAAATATCTCCACGACTCTTAAAAGAAAAGAAAAAAAACACACAACATATATATATATATATATATATATATATATATATCGATTGTCAAGATCGATATATATATATTAGACGTGCGTAATTGTCCCCTTTTTTTGTTTTGTTTTTTAATTACAGACCGAATACAAAGTTGATAACTAAATTATCGCGAGAAAGATTTGCATAGAGCTGCTTTTCTTAGCATCGGAATAACAAAAACGGATTTTAAGGGTCTACAGATATTTTTTTCTCCTTTTTATGCTTTGTTAGTACATCACTGCAAATCGCCGTTAAAGAGAAATATTCAAGTACCCTGAAGTGAAGTTGTTTTTCTTCACACGACCACCCCCGAAAAAAAAAATCCTTTTATTTCCCTAAAACAATCTACCACGTTTCTGTCTTTTCATTAACTGAGTCGATCCGCTGTTTTGTTCAATCGATTAATGTAGTTGGTAGTCTCGAACAAAAGATACTTGACCGCCTAAGTTTGTATCACGTATAACACATAACTGACTTTTGATCTCCTTCAAGATCGTTCTCGGGGGTGAAATACAAAGACAAACTTATTGTAACTGTGATAAAATCTATATTTCATCTATATGGTGATTTTTATGAAATCACGCATGAACACGCTCTGTTATAATATTTTTATTTCTTTTATTTATCCGTTGTAGCTGTGAAATTTTGAGCCAAACGAGCGTCCCAATATAAGAGAACTGACGGGAAAATTGGTAGAAATGCAAAATGTTATTAAATGTTTGTTAAATGCACTACAACACATTGCTGCTACATTCATGATAAATTTTGTTGAATGTTGGTTGGTTGCTTTCGATAAAGAAGGCCTCGAGAATTTGAAGTTTTTGTTTATTTTCGTGATGTAGTATATTGGTGTTGTCAGCAAGTAGTTTCCTATATTGTGAAGATGGACAGGAATGTTTTTGTAAATGTTACGCAATAGAACTTGTATCCGACAAATGTAAGAGTGTAAGAGCCTTTATATTCTGCTTACATTTTTTTATCCGACATACATTCTCCCAATGGATATTTAAACTGATATACAATGTTGGTTTTTTCCAAAACACTAGTTGATGGAGAAGAGTCATTGATTAAATTGGTTGTGTTAAATTTAGTATAATAAGTTTTATGTTTTTACTTTGGGGAATATATTAGTAATTATGAGATTTTTTAGGACTTCTTGCATTTGATTAGGATATAGTAAATAGATATGTTTAAGGTTATTTGAGAAAGTATTAAGTTCTTTTTAGTTTATGTTAATATTTCTAATGGCTCGTCTAATTTCTTCATCAACGATGTAATTAGAAAAGCCATTACTAATAAGAGTTTGTTTAATGTTTTTTAATTCAATGTAGAAATCTTTTTTTCGTGAAAAGTTACCTTTTGCACGGTTTATTAAATTTTGTATAATAGTTATTTTGTAATAGGGCATTCACTTTTATAGTTTAGAGTGCACATGTTTATCAAGAAAAGGTATTTTATTATTATTGTTACATATATGAAAGACAGAGAATTCATGGTTAGATTTTGGGGATGAAAACTGATAATTTTCCGTTATTTTCAGTCATTATTTTATATAATTAGTTTTCTAATCAGTTTCTTGATGTTAAGATAAAATTCATCAAGGAAGGCGCCATAGTTTTTTTTGTTTTTTTTTGTTTTTTTCTTACCCAAGTATTTTCGATCTCCTCCGAGATCATCAGGGGTGAATTACAAAGACAAACCTATTGTAACTGTGATCATTGTGATGGTCATTTTTAAAACTACGCATGAACGCGCTCTGTTATAAAGGGTGTTCAAATAACTTGGACTGATTTTAAACTTAATTCAATTTAAAATCGGTCCAAGTTATTGGAACACATTTTAATTATTTTAAAATTTTAAATGTCTTCGTTGTAACACTAGTTGACTGAGACGAGTTATTGTGCATGATTAGGTTGGTTGTGTTAAATTTAGTATAATATATAATTAGTACTATTTTTTTATTTTTTTTTTTACAGATATCACATGGGAATATATTAATACTTATGAGAGTTTTTTTTATCTTGTTTATAGTTAGAATGCATTTGATTATAATATAGTAGGTTAGTATGTTTAAGGTTATTTGACGAAGTATTTTTTTCATTTAGGTTAATATTTCTAATGGCTCGTCTAATTTTTTCATGAACAATGTAATTAGATAAGTCATTATTAATGAGAGTTTGTTTAATGTTTTTTAATTCAGAGTAGAAAACTTTTTCGTAGAAGTGTTATACATATATATAATACAAATACATTTTTCACATTTATATACATAATACATACATTTATACATATAATAATTATATACATAATACATACATTTATACATATAATACATTTATATATATAATACAAATACATTTTTCACTTAGCTGATTGATGTTACCTATATATATATAGCACCTATATTCCTGAGTTTTGTAGACGAACCTTTTTGCAATTATTCAGTTCACTCTTCAGGATGTTTCAGCAATTGACTCTCGATTTTTCGTTATGTTTATACTAAGTTTGATGTAATTAATTCACGAACTAGTTGGGCTGCAAATGATTAGTGTTAGGTCGATTTCTGTTTTCGTGTGAGTGTTTTGTGTGCGTGTGTGTATGTGCGTAGCACGACATTTAAGCTACGCTTAGGATATATATCTTTCATCTCAAGGTGCTGGAGGCACTTTATATCGGGTCCCGCAAACCTTCCCTGTGTAAACAGCGTGAATGTTTGTTGGGGCTCGGTGTTATTTGTCTCTAACTCTTTGTGTTCATTTGTTTGTTAAATCTCCCGTAGAGGCTTGAAGAGCGAGAGCGAAACCGGTTGGTTCGCGTTTAAAAATGTCATGTAATGTTAAGCTACACACTTTCATTTCTTTAATTAGATTTTGTACCTTTAAAAATATTTTCAAATATATATATATATATATATATATATATATATATATATATGGACCACTCAGTGAGATAAGCATGCTAACCATTACACCACGTCGAAGAACCCAATATACAGGGTGCGATGGGAAAAATATTGCCATTATATATTTTTTTTAATTTCGCGCATGCGCATTCTTTGGTTTTGGTTTTGTCGACTGCACACTATAGTAGGATCAGTTAGGCAACGTCTGTGAGAAAAAGAGTACCATGATGCAATTCACTCCACCAGAAATTTGGAAACGGCATGCTGTACTGCTCGTCATTAGCACCGGAAGTTCCAATACGAACATTTCAGGGTGTATAGGTGTGCGGAGAATTTGGAAAGAGTTGAATGAGTTTAATGGTCGTTGCGAAGACATGACAGCTCGGAAAATTCACTCTGATCGTCATGATAAAAAAGAACTCCCGAAATTGTTGGTGAGGGCTTCAGACTCAACACGGAGACCTACATCAAGTGCCTTGAACAGGGAGTGTTGCCCTAGGTCAAGAGGGTGGCTGATAGAAGACCCTATGTCTGGCAACATGCCATACAAACAAGATAAACCAGTCATAGCTGTCAGAAAACTTATGGAGCATGTTGCTCAACTGCTTTCTCGAGAGCCTGTACTTTATAATGCTCCATAAGTTTTCTGTGGTTGAGGTCAGGAGATTGGGGCGGCCATGTCATAACACTCACCTGCTTCTCATCAAAGTATTCCTTCATCAATTTTGATTTGTGACAGGGAACATTATCCTGCATAAAAATGAGCTTGGCGGAGTCGATTTGCACCCTTTCAGCAGAAGGGAGCAGACAAGACTCTAAAATTCTCTTGTACTGCTCTCTCCTGAGGGTCTTTTCAATAGGTTTTAAGAAACCAGTTCCATGAAAAGAAAAGCATCTCAGAACATTATACTGAACGGATGCTTGACAGTACTTACTGCTAAATTCAAAGAGCTTTCAAAGCTTTTTCTTCGGATTTTAGATCGCTTATCTTTTGAATTTAGCTCAACTTTCGTTTCATCGGAGAAGAGAACATTTAGTAAAAAAAATCAGGTGAGTCACTTTTTTCGAACAGCATTATATATATATATATATATATATATATATATATATATATATATACACAAGACGAAAGATCTATGTATGCAACGCACGTCCTGCATGCATTACTTCTTTCCGAGGAAAAATCATTTTTGAGTAAAAATTAACGATACTTTTTTTAAATGTCAGTAATTGAAATTAGCGATATTATTTAAAAATTGCAAATAGAGAAAGCTCCTGTTTGCTTAGCGAGAAAAGAAGAAAAAGCAGTGAATTAATTGCTTTCCTGTTCCATTCCCTTTGAGTAGGAGGCATGAAAGAAAGCCAAGAGTCAGGGAGTTAAAGAGAGATACTTAGAGAATAGCAGAATTTATATTATTTGCCTTCCAGCCATATTAAGCCAACTACGCTTTGCTCAGAAAGGATGAAACAGAGAGCATGAACGAAACTACAAAGGCAGTGGTGGGTTGGGGTCAAAGAGAGATACGCATTTAATTTTATGAACTCTCAAGAAATTCTTTTTTTGTAGTGCTTAAATGTTTATATTATTTATAAAGACAAGTCCTTGGAGAATTTAAACCATTTTTTGGATGAAGCAAAACACCCAGTTACAGAAAGTCCGCTCAGAATCATAAAATAAAAAATACGATTAAACTAAGACATTAGAAAAGCTTTTAATTACTTTTATGAATAAAATATATTATGGAGACAATTGTCTTACTCTTAAGAATTTTTTTTTTTTTTTTTGATGATAAGGATGTTTTTACAAAAATTATTTTCATTTTTTTTTAAATTATAATTTTAATTTATAAAGTTTTAAATATTTTAAAATTCTGTATTCATTTGTAGCGATCAACTGATAACGTTTTAAATATTTTAAAAAGAATTTTAATTTTATTTTTTTTTTTTTTTTTTTTTTGCGCGTGTATAAACGTGCCGATTTTTATAAATACGGACGTCCGTACACGACATTATTAGAAAATAAGAAGGGTAACTGTAGTAAATTTAAAATTTACTGGTAATTTTCTAACATTTCCTCAACAAGAGTCTTTGTAATTAAGGCTAAAGCATTTGTTTCAATTCAGATTAATTAAACTTTCATTTAACTAACTTCTCTAAAATAATTTTTCGGAAAAGCATATTTTATTTTTTTAAAGTTTTTTTTTTAATAAAGAGAATTAGGTTGTGTTGAGAAATTTGTCAATATAAGCGATCTAGCGATTTTTCTGGTAATCAAAGAAGAAATCATTCCGATCAATTTAAATTCGGTTTGAAATATACAGTAAGGTATTTTGCTTATTAGAAATATTAAATTTAGTCTATGAGCTTGGAATTAAAACTGAAATAAAAGATTTCAAATGTTTCATTTATAAAAATGCATCTTAAACCTGAGGTATAGTTTGTTTGTTTATTTTTTTTTTTGTTTTTTGTTTTTTTGTTGTTTTTGTTTTTTTGCTTTTTTTTTTAGGTACCTCCTATAAATTATAACCGGGTAACCTTTTTTAGGTTTTCATTCACCGACAGGAAGGCCAAAAAAGTCAATTAGCTCAGTTTCCTCTCTACTTTCATGAGTTTTTGCAACAAGAAGCTTCGAAGAGATGAAGAATATCATTATTCTCGAAAGAGAGGGAAGCAAAAGCATAAACAGAAAATCCAAACCATAGTTGGTAACAAGGAATGCCATCGCCATTTTGATTCCAAATATTATAGAATTAAAATAACGATGACTTCCAGTATGAGTGGATGACGGAATGTTCCATTCGGAACAAATGATTCTGTATCCTATGTCCGTTATTTTGTCAACATAAGAACACATAAACAGCTACCGGCTACTCCAATTTGAACAATTTCATTACAGCACTGACAATACACAAAAAAAAAAAAAATCCCAGAACCATCTGAATTCCATAATTGCTAGCAAAACCTTTGGTTGACAATGAATTGATACAGAGATCGATCACTAGAAAGCAGTTTCGATTTGGCTGCGTAATAGATCAGAAGTGCATTAAAATTAGTTCGCAGATTGGAGGGGGCGAATAATTTTCTGTTGGGGGAATAAGACTCCACTGTCCCACGCTCTACCCTGGCCATGACCTGCATTATGGGATACATGCTATGGTTTCCAAGTCAATTTTCGCCATAGATAGATAGATAGATAGATAGATAGATAGATAGATAGATAGATATGAACTAAATGAGGCGATAGACAGATAGATAGATATGAACTAAATGAGACGACAGATAGATATGCACTAAATGAGGCGATAGATAGATATGCACTAAATGAGGCGATAGATAGATAGATAGATAGATAGATAGATATGCACTAAATGAGGCGATAGATAGATTTGAACTAAATGAGACGATAGATAGATAGATTTGAACTAAATGAGACGATAGATAGATATGCAGTAAATGAGACGATAGATAGATAGATGTGAACTAAATGAGGCGATAGATAGATAGATAGATAGATAGATAGATAGATAGATAGATAGATAGATAGATATGAACTAAATGAGGCGATAGATAGATGTGAACTAAATGAGGCAATAGATAGATATGAACTAAATGAGGCGATAGATAGATATGAACTAAATGAGGCGATAGATAGATAGAATTAGGTGTATTTCGGCAGCAGTTTTTCGTTTACACAAGTTTTGGTTAAAGACCAACGGAAGTTCTTTGATGAGAACTTTTTTGTATATTTCGAAAAAAAATAATTGACACGAAACAAACTAACACGTGAAGACACGATAATTTAAAAGAGCGAAAAAGAATAAATGAACATAACACAAAAATCAATACATATGTATGTAGTCAACAAAAACGCTTTGATAATGGATTATGAATAAACTGGAAGTACCCAGATATTGGACAATATGCCAACTTTTCACCGAAAACGAAAAAGACGGTTTAAAATACACAAAAAATAAACAAAAATTCATTAACCTTCGTTAGTCGCTAACCAAACTCCAACAGAACATGAAAATTCATAAGTATTATTTAAAAAAATAAAGATCAATAAATCAACCTATCACATATTCGTCAAAGTACACGATATCAGTATAATTATAGATATACTGGCTACTTAGTTAAGAACAATAGTCTTTTGTTTAATTTTCTAATCAGCCTATGATGTGAGAGTCATTTAAATGGATATAAACATGATCATAGCGAAATCAAACGATACTTATACATGAAGTTTTTTTTCTTTTTTTTTAAGTGAGGAAATGCTTTGTACAGAGTCATACCTACACGATGACCTTTCAAAATGAAGAACTGGCCTACATTGGATGCAAACGATGTCACAGGTATTGTATCATAGTTTACCATCTCCTACACAGATATCTTAACAAAAACCCATGGCTCTACATTCCACTTACTGCGCGCCTGGATACCAACCTAGGTATTTCTACTTCTCCGCGTATTGTATATATATATATATATATATATATATATAAACTGAAAAGGGGCGACAGGTTGTTACATGCTGGACGCAATCGTTAGCCTGACAATTGCATCCAGCATGAAACAGCTTGTCACCTTTGAGTGTTGACTTCAATGTTCACTTTTATTATATATTTATATTTACATACATTCTATCTCTGATATTGAGCACTTTATCCCATAAATATAGCACCCATTAAAACTATATTTCTTCATATAAATATATATATATATATATATATATATATATATATATATATATATATATATATATATATTAGTAATAAATGAACATTTTTTTTTACTCACCGGTAGCATAACTCTGAGTTCAACGCAATCTTCCGGAGCTGAGTTAAAGCTGACCATTGTTTAATTTAAATTATGTAACGGTTAATTTCCAATCTTTCATAATTCTTTTAAATAAAATAATAAATAATAAATAAATCGCATCCCTTTTATGTAGCCTCGTTCCCAATAACCGTTACACGTGACGTCACGCTAGACTATTTCAAACCTCCAGCTTCCCAAAGAATACGAGGATGTAGACAAAAGAATTCTAACTACCACACAGTTATCACATTTCGTTCCTGACAATGACTGCGATTGCCTAAAGAACTTGAACAAAGCAATAACAAAATATGAACTTCGTACAGTTTGTCCACAACTTCGAGCACAATACTCAACATCTCATCCAAAAATTGGAATAATGCAGTAAAAAATTAAGCATACAAAACTTGCTGGTTCTTTTAAATCAAAGTTGTTATATATATATATATATATATATATATATATATATATATATATGCATGCACATTTCATTGAATACAACACACATGGTACTTGCTTTTATTTAGATTTTTATACAATTTCTCATGCGATCTAAATTTTTTTTTCTTTTCAGATGATAAATTATATAAAGACTGTCCGAATGTTCTTTTTATCCGATCGCTTTCGGCTATACATTTAGCCATTTTCAAGGATTAAATATTTTAACTGTTAAATAAGAAATAGTTCGTTGTATGTATGTTTTATAAAATGTTTTCATTTTTCAAAACGCGGTCAAGATATTGTGTCCATGTTCAAAGTTAATATTGTTAGTTAAGTGTTGGTTTTTTTGTTTTTATTAATATGGCTTCCATTACTTTTTTTAGCCTTTTTTGTATGTAGATGATACTATTATATTATTTTTTATATAATTTATCATCCGAAAAGAAAAAAAATATTACAAAGCATGAGAAATTGTATAAAAAAATAAATAAAAACACCATGTCTGTCGTATTCAATGAAATGTGCATGAAAGAAGCATTGCTGCCTAAGTACACAAATATATATATATATATATATATATAAAATTTTGTATAATTTTATATATCAAGAAGCAGCAAAAAAATGACAAGCTGGAAAGTTTTTTTTTTTTGGGGGTGACGCGTTTCATCGGACTGGGTTTTGTTGACGTTGCCACGTCTACACATGCGCATGAAACGAAAGACGCAGGTAGTGTCAAAATTTTTGAAAGAATTTTTTTTTTCTCAATTTAACCGAAATCATCTGTATTCTTTTTCTCTCCATCACCTTTGTCTCTGACTCTCTCACACTGTGACAATATAAAATCTACTAAGAATGGTGATATTTTGTAAGAACCTGAACGCAAATTTCTGGTGGCTGAACTAACGTTTCGTCCACATGGCAACGTCAACAAAGCTCAGCCAGATAAAATCCTAACGGATAAAACGCGTCACAAAAAACTTTCCAGTTTGTCATTTATATATATATATATATATATATATATATATAAAAAGACATTTTTATGTTCATACATTCTTTTCATAGATACAAATATCTAAGTAAATGCTCTGTTTATAATAAACAGTATTAAACAACATTTACCGTCCTGAATGTCCGAGAAGTTTTCAAAGAAAATATTCGTCCTCCGACAAGAATCGAACCTGTATCCTATACAGAACCGTCATATAGTCTGACGTGTCTTTAAACGATTTGGCCATAGAGGAGCTTTCGGTTAGCAAGGTCCATTTTTACAGTCTTTAAATTTTGCTAACCGAACGCTCCTATGAAAATTTCTCGGACATTCAGGCGGGTAAATGTTGTTTAATAATGTTTATTATAAACAGAGCATTTACTTAAATATTTGTATCTATAAATAGAATGTATAAACATAAAAATGTCTTAAAATAATTGTCGGACTTTGTCTATTTCATAATGTGTGACATCATTTGTTTACATTTGGATATGCCATGAGCAGATATGAATGTACATGAGTGAATCATGGAAGATTGTAGTTTAAAGACAGTAAAATCGACTTTGCTACACGAACGCTCCTCTGTGGCTTAATCGGTTAAAGGCACGTCAGGCGGTTCCGTATAGGATAAGGTTCGATTCCATATGAATTTTTAATATTTCAACAGTTTCCTTTTATTACAACAACACTATTTGAATCTGTTATTAGGATCAATGGTCAGATTTAATATTTTCCACAAGAACTAGTTCAAAATCTCCACCCCCATAGGCTGGTTTTCAATTGATTTAATACATATAATTTCAGGTATACATGCAATCATTAGAGTAAATTAAAGTTTTAATTGATTTATATAATAATTGCAAGAATAATAATAATAATTCTAATCCATGACATCATAGGGTACATAGTTACTTTTTTAATAATATAACTTCATTAAATAGTATTTACTTATTTCATATAATTTTAATATACAAGCTACAAAGTTCTTAACTTGACTTACTTCAAAAATGGAGTATTGCTGCTATACCTGGACATTTACTACTGAATCCCTACCTTCCATCATTGACAGAGTTCAAAATCAGTTATGTAGTTTTCTTGGCGAAGACTTCTCTGCTCTGCAGCCTTTTGCCCCACAGACAACACTGCAAAAGTCTATCACTATTTCCATGACAAATGCTCAGATCAGCTTCAGTCTTAAGTTCCACCAGTTCAGACCTTTACAGCTCACACACACGATACTACTTCCACAGAGTCAAAGCATCCTCATTTCCCCTGTGCTTTAAATATAAAAAGAAAGTTTCAGTCAGACAGCTTTTTCTCAAGAACTGCCACTCCTACATGGTTGCTTCCCCGAATACTACAATTTTAAATTATCTATCCTCCCTAGCCTCATAATTTTCACTTCCTTTTTCATTCATCTCTCACCAGTGAGTGGTTTTTGATACTAGATGAATTCTACTTTAAAAAAAAAATAACTAAAAAATTTGACCAAATATCAGAATTTGTTTTTTGTTTGTTTTTATCCTTTCTTGATTTATCTAAGAACTTTTCAATATCCCCCTCATAGTTTAAAAAATATCTTGTAATTATTTTTGTAATATGATAAAATTTGAACATTTTATACCAAATATTTTGATAAACAAAAAAACAACACTCCAACCACCTTTGTGTACACTAGTTGGTTAAATATATTTTCAAATAAAATATCACATGATTTTAATAATGTTACAAGTATTTTCAATAATTTGTAATTGGAAGAAGTAAAAAAAAAAAAAATCATTGACAAGAAATAAATTTCCTATTATTGTTTATAAAAAAAATGTCAGGATTAATTAATCCTGTTTTTTTTGGAGGAAGATAATTTTATTGGGTTGCACTTTCTGGAAAGACATTGTAAGCATTCAGAATAGTGAATGTCAGACAGCAAAGATTTTTGATTATTTATTGGTTGCCGTCATGCAAAAGATTTGAAAAATTGTTAAAATATGGTTAGAACAAATTGAATTCAAAATTATTGAAAATAAATGAGAATGAATACACTGTCCCCATCTTGGAGAACTGTCCTCAACTTCAACAATTAAGAACAAAGTCATTATTATCTGTCTATATTTCTGAGATGAGGTATACATTGTTCAGGCTGTTGTCCTCATCTTTATTGTCATGCTTACAATGTTTCGGCCATTGTATGCTCCAGCCTTCTTCAGGTGATTGAAATTTCAAACTGGACCCTTTATTTTGTCCACTGGGGTAGATTGTTCTAGTTCCACGTGTCATGCCTCTTCCGGATGTCTCAGTTATCTCCCTTTAACTCAACTCACCAAGTATTTTTGTACACCACTGCCATAGTCAGGTATTGAACTCGCAGCACTTTGAGTCAAGTCACTGCATCTAAACAACACTAGGCCATATGTCCTTGAGGACAGGTAAAAAGTGGATAAAAGTGTTGGTTTAATCCAGTAAGTTGACCTAAAGAGTTGTGAGTTGTGAGTTCTGGAAAAGGCATGGTATGTGGAACTAGAACAATCTGCCCCAGTGGATGGAATAAAGTGTTCAGTTAAAAATTCCAATCACCTGAAGAAGGCTGTGAATACAACGGCCGAAATGTTGTAAACATAACAATAAAGATGAGGACAAGAGTCTGAACAATGTAAATAATATATAAAGTCATTATTGGAGATAAACTATTGAAATGTTATCTGGTCAAAAAAAAAAAAACAAAGTTTAGAAGAGGACATTTTGATTGCCAAAAAGACAACATGGTCAGGAAATTTAAAATTCAGCACCAAAGAGTTTAAACATATATGACCACATCATTCATCGACTTCTTTCATTATTTCGAGGATTCCTTCTTCATTTGTTATTGACTTCTCAACTTTCTCTCCTCTGGCAGCCAAAATCTCTTCAACATTCCTGCAAGAAAAAAACAAAAACACAATGAAAATAAAATGTTTTTTATAAAGACGTTAGCTTCAAATTATACATGTCATATTAGGGCAAAGTGATTTTTCACTTTTTTTTTTAGAAAATCAACATTGCACTGTGTTAAAGATGAGGTTTGATGTGATAAGTACTGACATCAAAAAATAGATTAATAACTCACCAATTTTGGAGTATTTAGTTTTAAAGATCATCTGAAAAAAATGTACAGAAATATCCAATTTCCACAGGTTACAAAATGACTTCAAATTTTACTATTTCAAGAATAAATCCAAATAAAGTTAATACCCTTTGCATTACATACACTGAATGGAAAGTATACTCAAACCAGAATTCTAATTATGAATCACCACAAGCAAAAATATGAAATGTTTTTAATGTATTCGATAAGTAAAAACTATAAAAAAATTGTAAACAATTACAAAAAGTCTACTCAATGAATAAGATTTGTCAGATCATAATTAATAATAACAAAAAATAGATAAAAATGTATATAACTCTATAAAACTGCTGGGCACAAATTATAAGACAAAATGTTTTAAATTTTCATTGTCTGTTAAAAATCACACTAAAAACTACAACACTGTATGACATATTACATCTTAATATAACTAAATTGTTTAGTATAATTTCCCTTTGAAGTAAATGAAGGTCTTAATTGATGACACAATGATTTAGTAATAATGTGTGTGTCTTTCATCTTGTCCATATACAATTTGTAAAGCTTCATTAAATCATAAATTTTGTAAGGCTGTGCTTTAAGGCTTTCACTGATCACTGAAATTAAATTCCAACGCAATAATTTTGAACGTAAGCGTAATCTTAAAACTCGTTTCCTCAAAAAACGGTAATGATTTGCAAATAAATATTTTGTCTCATCAGCTCAAGATGAAGATTAGAACTGATAGAAAACACTTGTATTCAACAGCCTTTAGCAAAAGGTGGGTGACTGAAGCGAGCTTGCTTCGTTTGAACGGGGCTAGCCTTGATTTTCTCTTTTAGGTCAACCTATGTCACAGCGGGGTGGCTTCCTGTGGAGGCCTCCCCTAGTTAGGCTAGACAAGCTTTGTGTACCTAGTTAATGTGAGTAAGTGTCATTCCCAGCTATATCTTTGGTTATGATCCAAGTTGAGATTCCCAACCTCCCCAGTTTGTTTTGGCCCCCTTGCAAGTTGACTGGGTCAGCTTTATTGCTTCCCCATGCCCATCTATATTTTCTCTTTTCCCTCTCCCTTAGCGAGAGAGCAGCTTGATTTTGTCCAAGGACAGAATACAGTGGCTTCTCTTTTTCAAAGGGTTGGACGGGTCCTACCAACATCAGTTATGTTTATTTTTGCTTTGTTTTGATATTTAGTTTGTTTTGGGGTTCACCCCTCCCATTTCATGATCATTCATCCGATTTGTATATATATATATTGTAAATAATATTTATCATCTCATTGGGATGGCTTTTTTTTTCTTTTTTTTTTTAAGGACACCGTGAGGATACGGTATTATGGTGTATGGAGGATTGATTGGTGACGGATGAGTTTTTATGGTGAATGAGAAAATTGTAACGAGTGAATGGGTTGTGAATCCAATTAGCTAGGTATAAGATAGTTAGTGAAGACCTGCCTAAACCCATTCCCCCTTTTCGACCTTGTGCCATACTTGTATTAATTTACAATAAATCTCAATATTTTGTGTCATGTGAAACCCCAACTTTTGAATTGAGTGCAATACCACAGTTCCAAAATCAACCTGCCCTAATGCATTATAGGTGAACTGATACATCCGATGTCCAAGTCATCAGATGTGTCAGTGTTTAACTAACTAAAAACAAGATACTACAGCATGGCTAGTGAGGCTAAGTGACCATTGCTACATAGTAGTGAGTATGATTTTCACTAGGTGCTCCATACAAAATTCAACATTAAATAACCCAACAAGGATTGATTGGTCATAAAAAAAAAAAATCATGAGCCTAACCTTTTCATCATGGAGTAATGGTTAAGAAAACTAGCCTGGTTGCCTATAACAACTAATTAATGAGTTCAATCCTCACTAGGTGTTCCATACAAAATTGAACATTAAATAACCCAACAAAGGATGACACATCATAAATTCAATGAACCTAACCTAACATGCTAAAGAACAGTGATGTGATGTCTTCATAATGTGTGTTATAACTGAGAAGCCAAAGGAAAGCCACTTCATAAACCAGTCAATATTTAGTAGAGATAGCAACAGTAATGGTAATATTAGCCGTTTCCTTATAAGGAAATATTCAGCATTCATTGACTGAGCAGCTTGTACTATTGTTAGTTGAAATTTATAAAATATTTCTCCTAAAATAATTTTTCAGGAAAATAGGTTTTTAAAACCTAGTTCTTGAAGGTTTGGTATACAGCCTATCAACACATCAGGTCATTTAATGCTTAAATTTAATTTTCTTGGGCGCATCAGTAATCTCTTTTATAAAAAATGTATTGCTGGTAATTTTTGTTAAAATGTATTACTGGTATTTTTACTATAATAATGTTTATAGAGTTTTGACCCCAGTTTTGAGGTTAACTATTTGCCCATAGCTGGGACTAACAGGTGCTACCACACCCAGGGAAATAGGTTTCTCAAGTCCAGTAGATGTTATCACTCTTTCCAGTATTGATGGGGGTTTCCTTCCTAACCTTTTGTCTGCAGTAGTGTGGAATGTCAACAACTTCATTATGTTATTATTTTCTCTTTGAGTCACATGTGATATTCTAGTGAACTACTGCAGAGGGCAAAGAGGCCCAGGGTTGCATGAATCTTTTGCAACAGTCAATATAACACTAGAGAAAATATATATATATATATATTTTACATATACATATATATTAAGAAATGTACAAAGTCCGACAATTTATTATAGAGATTTTTATGTTTAACATTCTTTTTATAGATACAAGTATTTAAGTAAATGCTCTGTTTATAATAAACAATATTAAATTCAGGCTGGTAAATGTTATTTAATACTGTTTATTATAAACAGAGCATTTACTTAAATACTTGTATCTATAAAAAGAATGTTAAACATAAAATGTTTTATATATATATATATATATATATATATATATATATATATACATTTTACATATATGTATACATATATACATATATATATATACACATTTTACATGTATATATATATATATATATACACACACACATACATTTTACATGTACATATATATACACATTTTACATATATATATATATACACATTTTACATATATATATATATACATTTTATATATATATATATATATATATACACACACATACACATTTTACATGTACATATATATACACATTTTATATATATATATATACACATTTATATATATATATATATATATATATATATATATATATATATATATATATATATATATATATATATATATTGGTGAAAAATGCTCACTTCAGCCAAACAGATTTTTTTAAAACTCTGATGTTTGTTATGATTTGACACTATATTGACATTATAAAATGAACCCCTGTCTTCCCAAATTGATAACAATCAATTTTTTAATTTTTTTAAAAATTCTGACAAGTGTTTCAACTTTAGGGAAAATTATTTTCCAAAATAATTTTTCTTATATTTTTTTTTTTATGAATGAACTAGACTATTTTAGACTATTTTGCAAGAAAAAATTAAATGTGGTCACATATTTTCTTTCATTAATGAAAATAGTAATCTAACATAGTGAATGAGCGAGTAGTGTAATGGTTATCAGCATCGAAAGTGGAAATTGCAGTCCAAGTTCAAACCCCTGCCAACTATATCACATTTATTTTTTAACTGTCTTTAGGGAAAACATGAATTCATCTATTCCCCACCATACCAACTATGGTAGACTAGACTCACTAGCCTTAGGTGACAACAGGAAGAACAACTGAGAATTTATAACTTTGAAGACAACACGAACCACTCTGCTATCTTTTCCAAGATGTTGGATACATGGGTGGTGTAGCTTGGAATGAGAAATCAGAGAGCTGAGTTCAAATTCCAGTTGGTTTTGTTGCCTTTACTTATGCATAAAAGCAACGAAACCATCTGCTACTGAAATAATGAGAAAGTTATGAATACATTTCCTCTCTCCAAGTTATAAATAATTAGAATTGTATCTGGAAAAATCATTCTGATTCTGAAAAACTGTTGATGCAACATTAACTTGTAAAAAAAAGAATTATTCTTACAATCCAAAATATGTTTCAACTTTAAATAATTCACAAAGGGTTGATAAGCCATAAAAACTAAAAATAATAAATCAGTCAGTCAGTCAATTCCCAAGAAGTTATGTCAATTCTCAGACAATTACAAAAATAATCTCTGAAGAGGCTGTGATCACCTACTTCCAAAAAGGATATGAGATTTTAAAAAAAAAAATATTTAACTTAAGTTTGCCTCAAATGTTTGTCATCTATGCTTAAAATTTTCAACATTATTACTCTTCTTTATTCTATAAAGTGTGTTTGTTCATTTTCATTGTTATCATATGCAGATTTTTTATTTGTTTTACGTGTGTGTTATTGGGAAAGCAAATGAAGTAACAACAATAGCAGGACACATGACACGGGTGGAGAATTATAAAAAGTTTATTGCAAAAAAAAAAAAAAGTGTGTTATGAGTTATTCTGAGCATACACAATATTAGTGCATATTGTGCAGAAAATATGAAATTTTATGCTGATATGTTCCGGAAAGGGATATATTTGTTCGAAGTAGCAAAGTGGTTTTGTGATACTGCAACCGGGTAGGACAATCTAGCAGGTAACCATAATGGACTGGTCCTTGTCGTAGTGGTAGGCAATAGGCCAAGTCAATAGGCATAGTCCATGTACCTCCACATCAGTCTGTATTTATGGCTGACACTAGCCAATCATTACTGTGAGGGGGAACCCAGGTGTATGCATATTCATTATATCATAGGCCAATAACAAGATCGATGAAATAAGGAAAAGACAATTACATCCAGGCACATTGTAAAAATCAAAAACTTTCCTCTCCATTAGACCATTAGAAAGAAGACAGCATAAATCAAATTAACCTTGAAGGCAGAAAGACGCTTTAAAAGAAAAAACAATATTACCAAGTGGATTTAAAAAATGGCTAAGTTCCCAAACACATGTAAACAAATGCATTAGTATTTATTATTGTTAATTTACATAAAAGACAAAAGATGGGATAGTAAGAGAAACAATACCAGACTACGAAAGGGAGCATCAAGTATTGCTGTTGTATTTGGATGAAAGGTTTCTTGAGCATTGTGGTTTAGCAGTTGGATGCAGCTGTGAATTTGTATTCTCTAGAATCATTTTTAACAAGTTGGGTTTGAATCTGGAGTAGTTCACTCTTCCCACAGGGCCAGGAATTTAGGCTGGAAGTGACAATATATTGTGAAGGCTGTAATATTCAACTTCATCTCATGAGTTATTTCAACTCCTTAAATAGGCTTTGCAGGGTCCTCATGATAACAGATGTAAAGAGAGTGGTTGGTTGGCTGGTGATGATTCATCCTATATCCCTGTGGTTCCCTACATGGGGGCAATGTGATTTTTAAGGGGGGCAATTCAGAGACAAGTTATTAACAGAGATTTTTTCTAGTGAGTGTGAGTATGAGTGTGTATGTGAGTTAATACATACGATGCATATATAGTTTGCATACATAAAAATATTTGTGTATGTATATGTGTAATTACGTATGTACTGTATGTAATATATACATTTATATTTATATTAGTAACATAATAGTTTTGTAAATATTGTAAAATTCTAAAATTAAATGATAATAATACTATTGCATATATGGAGTCTCAAGTTCTTAAGGAAAGTTAACAGCCTTTTAGCCTGCCTTCACATGAATAATAAAAATCATCTGTCGCCAGGGGACATAAGGATTTTAGGTGGGGCATGACCAAAAAATGGTTTAGGAACCACTGGTATATCTAGAAAGGCTAGATTTTGATTGATGGAAAGATGAGTCACATAGGTATGCCGCCAAAAATATTGAACAGCCAAAGCAATTGCTTAATACTAGGCTGAGAAGATTGTGACATCAGCAAAACTCCTTTAATAGACCCTTTGAGTCCCATTTCCTGAACCCAGAAATTCCACAACAGTAATATAGTTTTTAAACCAATAAAAATATTATTTATAGTGTCTGTGTTGGTGCACCTGGGAACAGCTAATTTCATTGTGTATTGCACAGTGATAAGAAGAATAAATATTTAATCTAATGATATTGTATGTTATTGTTAGTAGAGGGGAAAATTGTACACAGTGTTTTATTTTTAGTTAAAAAAACAAGTTACGTGAAAATAAAAGTAACAACAATAACAGAAATAAAATATAAAATGTTTTTCTTATGACATACGCCTTTTGTTTTGTTGTTTTTGGTAAATATTGGTTTTGTTACCCGTGCGCTAATATCCCTTAAAATTTTTCCAAAATCATCATAATTCCGTGCAAAATGTACATGCTGAACTCGAATTAACAATTATGAAGAAACCTTACCGTTTTTTGGAGTTATCGACAAGAAAAAATCGGACTTCTTGTTGGTCATTCATTCCCCATTACTGCCATCATGAATCTCGATTCAATGTGGGATACCTACGCCGGCATAATAAGAAAATTTGGCCTATTTACTTCTTTTACAGACTTTCCTTGCAGAAAATTACTACGCACGGGTAAAAAAAACAATTTTTACCTTGTTTTCTTTAATGACAGTATGAAAAAAAAATATCCATCATATGCGCATATTTTACAAACACATAAGGTAAATTTTCATTTTAACACCCGAGCGTCATTCACTGCTAAACTATTTTCTTTCAGAAATTAGTACACGCTTCCGTAAAGTGATTTTTTTTGTACTTAATTTAAGAAGAAAGTTAACTTTCAAATATATGTAAACATTGACAAATAAAAGAATAACAAAAGAAAAAAAACACCTAACCCTAATTTGAAAGTTAACTTTCTTCTTGAAAAAAAAAATTAAAAAAATAAAAGAATAACCAAAAAAAAATACCCATAACCCTAATATGTAAGTTAAGTTTCTTCTTAGAAAAAAAAATAAAAAAATAAAAGAATAACCAAAAAAACAAACAAACACCTAACCCTAATTTGAAAGTTAACTTTCTTCTTAAAAAAAAATTACTTTGTTATTCTTTTATTTGTCGATAAAAGTTAACTTTCTTCTTAAATTAAGTCCAAAAAAAAAATCGCTTTACGCAAGCGCGTACTAATTTCTACAAGGAATTACTGTGAAGGAAGTAGGCCCAAATTGTATACGTCCACCAACAAAATTCAGTACTGAATTACTTATCAATAAGCCGGTAAAGGCTGACGAAAGACCAGGAAAAAGTCCGATTTTTTTGGGGGTCGTTAACTAACATCCAAAAAGGTAGGTTTCTTCAATATCTAATTGTTGATTTGAGTTCAGCATATACATTTGCACGAAAATAAAACTATTTTTGAAAAATTTGAAGGGATATTAGCGCTCGGGTGTTAAAATAAAAATGACCACACATAAATCAAGGGTCTATTGATTTTGAAGGTCAAGGAAGAGGATCGAAATATGTTTTAAAAAGTTTTACGTTCTCAACAAGAAGTTAACATAAACGCTCACCCACAAAGTGATAATCCAAATTTAATTTACAAAGAATTTTCTGTAAAGGGGATTATTTTTGTTTTTATATACCCCTCATGTATTATATATTGATTGTCAACATGTTTCACTAGTTTTTTTGTAACTTAAACTGACAAACGTACGAAACGGTGTTTCAATTAAATTCGTCCCGTTTCATAAATAAAAACCTTAAATCTGAAACGGAACAAAAAATAACTCACGTTTTACCAACATCTTTGAAATAGCCAAGATTATCTGCAATTAAATGTAGATTTTTACAGCCAGGACACCGCACAATGACAACTCCTTTTTCGTAGGAGACTTTGGAAAAAGTTTTTGTTGATCGACTGCCACAAACACGGCACGTGTACGCTATACACATTTTGGGTTGTAAGCAACCCAAGTACGATTTTTCTGAGTTGGTGGATGAAGTGGATAATATTCGTTGGGGTATGTTTGCAAAGTCCTTTCTTTGGTTTTGTCGAGTTGGAAAGTCTACGAAGAGAGATGATATCAACGGAGGCCTAAAACATGTTCGCAGTCTACATATAGACGATAGATTTCTTAGATGAACGGCCATGTTTGAATTAAATCGGTGTCAATGAAACATTAGTTACTGAGTGAATAAAGACCCGGGAACACATCTCGTTAACATATCAAATTTTGATTTGATATTTTTTTCTTTCCTAACTGAACTTAAGATAGTAAGTGGCACCTATTCGCTACGAATGGTAAATAATAAATGAGTGAACCTATGCGTTAACTGAGGTTAGATCCATTAGAAAAAAATATTGGTGCTTTGCAAGAAGGTAATTACTTCTCACATTTTCAGTTTTCTTGTACTTTATTACAAATAACGGCACACGCTATCGTAGTCCCAAAAGGTTAGCGACGCATTAAAATCTCCAAACGGAACGAGCTTTTGTTTTTCCGCATTTTATTCAATATAGTTATTAATAGTTATTTTATTTTATTAATTTATTTCAATAAATAAAAATGTGTAGAGTCAATCTACCCGGATTAAAGGTGAAAAATTAAAATCTGAGTGTCGTACCCACAAATACAACATAACACAAAGAAATGATTTTTTTAGCATAGGCAAAAAGGAAAGCCAGATTGAAATAATATAATTATGTACATATTAACATTTGTTTTTGCATGGTAAACATTGTGCTTGTTCTGGTCATAAAGAATCGAAGTACAAATGTTTGACAAAATTTTCCATTTATTAAAGGGTAGTTCGTAAAGTCATATGCCTTGGTCAATATAAAGTGCGTATATATGTGCATGTGTCTGAAGCATATTTTAACGGGGCGTATGCGTGACTGCTGACTGGATGTGTGAGGTGGGGTGAAGCACATTAGTAGAAACGTCGCGGTGTGCGTGCTAATACGTGAAATCTGATTCTGAAAAGAAATGGACATGGACTTACATTTTTTACGGCTATGAATGTTTCTTTGAGTTGTGTGAATATTCCTTTGAATGGCGTGTAGCCGTCGCTGACTGGGATAGTGTTATGGTAACGAGAGAATTCTGGTTGGGTGTTTACAGATCCAACTGCCTGTCATCGACGGGTGATCCACGTCCAACTTTTGTGTGTGTTTTTTTATTGCCCCCGAAACCGGTGTGTATATAGTTATCCTGATCACGCGATTGGCTCCAAACGAAAGCTTTTCGGTTTACGCGGGATAGCACACTGGGAGCAGTTCATTAGGAGTTCAAATGTACGGACGTAGTCGGAAGCATAATATGTGACTATACTCTCCAATCAAATTCCAGAAACCACTTATTTAATTTTGGATCCTTTTTTTTATTGATTTGTACAAGTTTTGTTTTAGTGATTCTGATCCTATTTGCGTGTGGTCGTTTCTTACTTATTTGTTTTTCACCTATAAGTTGTAAAATATAGGATTTTATCTTCTATAAACGCAACAAACACCGTTATTGGGAAGTGGGCAATACTGTATTCTTAAACATACACTTGTTTCTATAGCCATATAGTTTGCTGTTTCCATACTACACGAATTCATTGAAATGTAATTGTAAGTGACGAATGATTTAAACTCAACATAACTTTAATTCTCTTTTCGCAGTTTGTGGAAGCTACTACAACCGGAAGTTGATCGTTTGCTGTTCACAAGTAAGCTGAAACGAAGGTCAGAATTTCCTGTTGCAGACAACAGATGGACTTTAAAAAAACATTTCTAAACCAACCAAAATGAAATTTTATTGGCCAATTAAGCCTTAACACAGGACAATAAAAATTCAACTTCAAACACGTCCAACAATCCTATTTGACCAAACGAAAAACACGGAATGTAGTCCTGAAAAGATGACATGGGTGCAGCCTCTTTCACTTTTTACCATCATGGGCGTGTAGTGAACAAAACAAGATCTAGATTTAAAATTCAAATGCTAAGCACTGTCTCATTGATTTTGTTAGAAATTAAAAAGACTCGAATTTACAATGTTTTTCGGCCAATAGAAAACTAGGAAACATTTAAAAACAAAATTCAAATAATCTTCAATTCTCAGAAACAAATCATTTTACGGACCTTTTCGTGAGCCGACGCGAAGTTTGTTCGTCGTCCAATGGAAAGGCCTGAATCATATCCGGGAGTGAATTCCCAAATGACCATTTGTATTTATATTTTTCCTATGTCTGTATACTGTAATAAATGTTTATCCTTTAAAATGTTACACAGTGATTTGAGTCTTGATTGCGCCTTATACAACGTATATGGATATTATTATTATCATTATTATTATTATTATTATTATTATTATTATTATAAATAAATGAATAAAAATAAAATATAAAATAATAATAATGAAATTTATAAAATAAAGCAATAACATAAAACGTTGTATAAAATAAATTAAATAAAAATTAAAAATAATAAAAAATATTCTCAGCATGCAAAAAAAAACTATTCCTGTCGGAAATACGGACATCACGCCAAAAACGTTAAATTCAATCTCTTCGCCACGAACCTTGGTACGGGCAACATGTGTCCGACTTCTCTCTGTGATATGGCTTGTAATACTACGGAGTAAATTCTCCCTTAAAACAACTGCAACTTAAAAAGTTCACTCACCAATACACACAAAATATATAAATAAATTGTATGGAATTAACATACAATTTACTATGCGTTCCTATTATTTGTGAACGTTTTATTTCCTTTCAAGTATGCATTTATCTCTGTGAACACGAGGCTAATTTCTGCTGCTATGATGTGACTGAGACACCACATTTTGGTGACCGCCAATGTGCATAACAAAAACAACCTATTCACCCACAAACTTTCTATTCCTGCTAACTAGGTTGTTGCGTTTAGCCCAAGAATTTAGATTTGGTAGGGAGTTAATTTTTTATTAATTATTTATTTAATTTACATTTTTATATATTTTTTTATATTCTCCCCTCAAGAGAAAGATCAATAAACAAACTTAGTGTATAGTATTATTTTTAATTATTTTATATTCAACGTTTAATTATTTTGTATTTCTTTCTTATAAAAAATTATAATGTTAATTTAGCGAGACAGTTGTCACGTATTAACTGAGTTGATGGTTTTAAGTGGCCACTAGCGTTTGCGCGTATGGTGTCTGCTAAGTTTGGGAAATAGGACTTGTTGAGTTGGAACTTCCTAATATTTGTATTTAGATGACAAAAATGGAAAAAAATTACATCGACATATAAAAAATTAAAAATTTATTTACATACTTAATTTGCTTTGTAGTTTCAAAATTTGTTTGCCAACGTTCCTTTCTTTTGTGTATACGGAACAAAATATATTTTCGTATGAATTCGATCTGTAGGATTAAAGTCCTTGAAATCAGCTAATTGCAAATTCGGTCGAGTTTTGGTTGATTTGAAAGTAACAAACAGAAGTAGTATATGAATGAAGGTTGAATTTTTAAAAAAGGTTCTTTTTTATTGTTATCAGATATCACTTTAAGTCATTTTTTTATGTTAGGAAGCACCGGTTTTCTCTTTGCTATTGTAGTAAGGGAAGCTGTGCGAACGAAATGGCGTGACTCATGACTTCTGTACTGCTCTAGGTCAGTCTGCAAAAAGGGGAAATTCATTAAATGTCTTTTTAAAAGGCTTGCCCCCATAAAAATGGACTGGATAGATGCGTTTCTCTAATTTGTTAAAGCTTTTTATTGGCTGGAAAACAATTTTATTTATCATTTCATTATTGTTTTGTTAATGTTACGCCAATTTTGAATATCTTTTGTAGTGCCGAAAATGATTTTTTCTGGCGAGCTTTACTGTTTTTAATTTACAAGACGTCATAGTGAAAACTTCTACTATGATTTCAAAGTAATAGATGAGGGCTTTGACATTAGAACTTAGTGATAACTTCATGACAGGACGTTCTAATTGGAATACTGGGCAGCTCCTGCTCTGTAGTACGCCATCTTCGGCCTGATTTGCCTCTTGTAAAAATAAAGGATAGCAAGAGGGGTCAGGTACTGAAGCGGTACAGGGAACTGACCATTTGAACTTAAGTCCCAATAAAAGCTTAAGGCACGGAGCCTCTATCAGAGAACACCCCGTTTAACGACGTTTCTGTTGTAGTTGTTTATCTCTCATCTTAAAAGAAGGATCAGAAAAAAAACATGATCCAAGTGAATACGTAACTTCCGATTGATCAGAAGAGACTTGTGATACGCCAACAAAAATCTGGCTAATCGATTATTGATGATTTTTTATACATTTCATTTTTTTTTTTTTTTTAACATTTGTGCGTCTATTTCTCCCGGGATATTAAGTACTGCCTGGAATAGTCACACAATTGGGGAAATTTCAACTTATAAAAAAATGTGTAGCAGGGTCACTATTTAATGCTGCGATTATATTTAATTTGGAATCTTGTCTTTCTCATCTTTTGTTTTTGTTTTTTTTTCTCTCATTCTATCCTTTAAAAATTTATTTTTACTGCTAAAATCTGACACCACACATTCTACTCAGCCAGACATGAGTCGTTGCGGAAGACGATGCGTGAGAAGCGAAGAAGGCGCTATTATATTTTAAACACCACTAACTTCAAAAACACCATATATATATATATATATATATATATATATATATATATATATACAGGGTGCGATGGGTAAATTGTCGCCATTTATATTTTTAATTCCGCTCATGCGCGTTTTTTGTATTTGATTTTGTCGACTGCACAGTATAGTAAGGTCAGTTGGGCACCGTCTGTGAGAAAAAGAGCACCATGACGCAATGCACTCCGCCAGAAATTTGGAAACGGCGTGCTATGCTGCTTGGCATTCGCGCCGGAAACTCTAATACGAATATTTCAGAGTGTTTAGATGTCAATTTGAGGACAGTGCAGAGGATTCGGAAAGAGTTGAATGAGTCTAATGGTGATTACGAAGGTGTTTGAAGTGATCACTAGTGATGGTGACGTTATACCTCCATTCATCTTCAGGGTCTCAGACTCAACGCGGAGGTCAACATCAAGTGCCTTGAGGGAGTAGTGCTGCCCTGTGTCAAGACGCTGGCTGCTAGAAGACCCGATAACTGACAACATGACTCTGCACTATGCCACATAAGCAGGAGAACTCAATCATGGCTATCAGACAATTTCTACAACCACATCACCCTTTACATCTGGCCACCTAACTCCCCAGACTACAACCCCCTTGATTATTATGTACGCGGTGGGGGGTTAGTTGAGCCAGAGACCAACAAAACTCCTTGTAACACCAAGGATGTACTGAAGACAAGGATTATGGCAGCATTCACAAACTTAAACAAGGAAACCATAAGTGTTGCAAGAGATTCCAAAGTCGTCTGGATGCCGTGGTTGTAGCCAATGGCAATTTTATTGAATAAATTTACATTTTAGTATTTCAAGATATTTCTGTGTGATTTAATATCTGTTAGCATGAGATGTCTGTGTTATTTTCATTTTTGTGTAATTTAGACGACAATTTATCCATCGCACTATATATATATATATATATATATATATATATATATGTTCTGAATAAGACTTGTGTTTTTATGTCCATCGTATTTGTCATATTGAACTGAATTGTATTTTGATGAATATTGTCTTGAAAAAGGTTTATTAAACCGAAACGTCAGACGTCGACATTTCTTTCATTTTAACTACATTTAAGGATTTTTGTTTGTTTTTTCAAAATTTCTTCATATATATATATATAGGCAATTCACCCCAAGCAAGGCGATAATGCTTCTAAGACACAAGGGGATACTGGGAATGAAAGAAAATGAGAAAACGTTAGAAGGAACCGTAAATCCAATCCAAAACAGGTTTCAAGGGATTTACTATTCTTATTCAAAAGACCAGGGAAGAGTGTGAAGTGGGTGATATTCCTATTTACCCCCGGTGCATTATGGCATGAACGTCTGGAAACTATGTTGTCAATTAAGAAAATCAATCAATAAAGGTTGTTTTCAATTTAATACAAATTCAAGACATTAGAAAGGCTGGTGGCAATTTAATGTCCAAAAATCATTCTAAGTCTTTGAAGCTTTGATTCCACACACACACGCACAAAAAAACTCTACAAATTAATCATCCATCATATGCCACAGCGTTATTTGATTGTTTTATGAATCCTTGCAAAATAGCTTCCACACAATTTATGGTTGCTGGTGTGCAAAGAGCGAAGAGTTGACAAATATTTGCAATATTTTACAGAGACCACCGCATTTTTCTTAATTAAAAAAAAAAAAAAAACTAAGGAAGAGTAAAAAAATAGCGTTTTTTTCAACTGCTTTACGGTGCCGCTTTCTTCGCTCTCCCCACTAAAAAGTAAAACACACTTAGATAAATTTATAAAATAAAATGAAACTTATTTTTAAAACAGTTTTTTTTTTTAATATAATTTCATAAAATCAATATAAACAACAGTTGGACTGTTGCAAATTGTAATTAAATTTAATTTACAAACACTAGCAATGGTTTTAAAAAGGTTCAAAAAAAGTTTCTGTCAAAAGTTTCTAAAAAGAATGTCAGAAAGATAAAGAAATGAAATGTATTATTTAAAATTAAAATCCACAAATTATGAAATAAATATTAAGAAAAAAAGGGAAATCTATTCGTATTTGTTTTTTCGTTGTTTTTTTTTTTTTGTTGTTTTTGTTTTTTTAACTAAAAAAGAACTGAAGACAAAAAACATCGTGTGGGCGACAGTGTCATGCGAAAGTGTAATAATGACCTTCAAGTGTATTTGTATTTTTGTTTAAAATAAAATCGAGTAAATTAGTTCAAATAAAGTGAACCAATATACAATGATTATTCCAGGAGTTCATTTTTAAAAAGAAATTCTGTCAAGCATAACCATAATTTGTGACTAAACACCGCCGGTGTAAAACCAAAAAATCTCCTAACTTTACCAGTCGCTACTTTCAATCTCATGCGTATGCATGACCTTTGGCATAAATCTATTTATTTAGGTGTTAAATTATCACACAGCACAATTTACAAAATCAAAAAAAAAAAAACCAGGAAGTTTAATTCACACTATCAAAATTTCGTCTATTTCTTTATTTAGAAGTGAGTACTCTACTCATTAACTGTAAATATGCGAATTGCCCGAAACAGCTACCGTGATTTATGTCGGATCTTCTCCCAACCTTTATTTCTTCAACGCACATTTTCTAGTCATGATGATAAACCTCCACTTCCAGTTATTCCTCGTGCTGGTTCCCACCGTTCACCATGGGAGGTTTTAAAAGAGGAATTTCGTGCTTTGAAACAGGGAAACTTTACATCAGAATCCAACAATAAGGTACCCCGAGAATCAGATATCCTAATCATTGGAGGAGGGCTAATTGGCTCCTCTGTAGCCTACTGGTTAAAACAAAGGAACCCAAAAGCCATGTCCATAACAATCGTGGAAAGGGATCCTTCGGTAAGAATCTTTTCTTTCTCTCTTTCTCATTTAACAGTTGTTGATTGTTCTTCGCTTTTTACACGCTACTCTTTGACGACGTTTTACTATCTGTGCTGGAGATGTGATTGTGGTGTTACGTTTGAGCAGCAAAAATAAATTTATCAAAAAAACGAGAAGAAAAATAGTTTCCTCATTTGGTTCTCGTGGCTGTTACAAGCAACAATTTGATGACATGTTAATTTTCCGTTTTCTTTAAATCTATGATTTTTATTTTTAAGAAATCCCGCTATGAGTTAAATTAGCAGAGTAGACTACGCTCTCTAGCCTTGCGGGGCAGCCTGTGTAGACGAAGAACACCTTTGAATTCAAAACCTTTAGGACGCCAACAGGATACTTCCCAGGATGCCGTGTGAATTCACACTAAATAAAAGAAACCTGTTGAAAAGCCATGATAGCATACGTCCTGAAGGGACACGTCATAAAAAAAAAGAAAGTAAGAAAAAAGAAAAACAAGAACAACACCACCGAATGTCAAATGAAATAACACATGATAAAACTACATTAGTGTTCCAAGGTTATGTACATTAGTACATAAACATGTGCCCCATTTTAGAGTGCTGCAGTTGTAGTTGGTTAGCTAATCTGTATCAGTGACAAAAAACTGACCCTCTACTATTTTTACTAAATCAAATGCAACAAAGACAACAACAACAAGAGAAATAATCAAATAGGCAGATATTTGTTTTAACAAATATTATTTATATATCACAAGTATACACGATATAATAAAGTTGCTTAAAACGTTAGAGTTCTTGGTTGTGTAATCAAGGATAATATAAAAAATGTTATGCTACAGATCTGATAAGGAATTAAACAGTTTATGTTGATGGTGAAATTGAATGAAATAGATTGCTTAACTTACTGTATAATTGTCTTGCTTCGACTGATATAGTTACGATTTCCTTTATGTTGTTAAGATATCGAGTTGATTTATGAATCTTGTCTTGGTTAAATTGATCACTAGATGAGTTGATGTTGAAAAGAAATTGAATTTCACAAGCCAGGTTGATGTTAATAAAAATTAACTTTTAGTGAGGAAGTTGGGTTTCATGGATTTGTGTGACAAGTTGATTATTTTAAAGACTCACTAAGTTGTGTCAAAGTTTCATATTTATGAACTTTCTTGATAACGTGAGAGGCCCAAAAGAATGTTTACCAATTTTTGGCATGTTGAACTCTGAACAGGTCAACCGTACAGACATAGGCAGAAACATGTCATTATTACATATGGACCAATCAGAAAGCATCATTTTGTACTCAACTCTGGAGCCAATTTTAATTGGTTCATCACAAACTGAGAATACTTAGCTGTGATCCTCTTTTAAAAGATTTAAAACAGAGAAGTGGGGTAACCTACAATCTTGTGCCCTTAATAAACAGTGAAAATATATCATAATTTTGTGCCACTGTTACAAAAAAAATGGAGGGAGGGGTCTGAGATACTAATTAAATAAATATCGATTTTATTCCAGCTGAATGTTTTGCCACACTGACAGTGTTAGTGTTTTTATATGTCTTTACTGACTGGAGTTTTTTCTTTCACAACCATATCTGAATAAACATAATCAGAGTCCAGTTTTGCATTCAGTTTACAATGTGGACCTTGGCTGTTTTAATCCTGTTTTTTAGTCCTGTAAAGCGAACACCCACATTAGAACTGTTCCACTCGGTACTATCTGTATGTGTTAATATAACAGCACTAGTAATTATTCATGATCAAAACATAGTAACTAAACTTCCAATAATTGTGATATTTAAAATTGAATTTTTTTAACACTATTGTTCATCCAATACAAGACCCAAAAGCCACTCAAGGTAGAGTGTTACTGAATGAGATTGTTCATGGAAATAGGAATTGTAGATTATGTGGATATGTGAAATGTTTGACAATTGACCCAAGACTTGACAAGGTTAAGATTGTTGAGGTTAGAGAAGTACCCTATTGTATATTGCTGCTGGACTCAAATAAGGCAATGATCCCTTATATATAAAATATATATAAAATAGCTTTATTGTTTGAGTTGTGCCAGTTGGATAGAGTGAGAGAGAATCACAGAGGTTAGGATTGTGCACACAGGAATTGACGGAGACAAAATCTTCAGTCAAACTCTAGTCAGCCTCTCCGCCAGGCCAAGAGTTGGATTGTTTTTATAACATTGGGACACCCACGCAACTTCACGTGGCTATGCCTTCTTCCAATATGTTGCTTATGCAACTTCATGTGGCCATGCCCCTTCCAGCATGTGTCCACACAATTCCTTCCACTCAGGATATTTTGTGCCCTGTTTATTCAAGGCTCAGGAAACCTGTGCATCCTGTTTATTTTAACTATTTCCTGTTTATGCTATCACCCATTCCAATTTACGCTCACTCTCTGATGCAGTGGAAGTGAGGTCAAAGGTCTTCCTCAACTGAAATCCAACACTATCAGGAGTCTGTTCCACAAAGCAGCAGCTCTTGGGAACAAATTGTCTAATACAAAGGGAATGAAGATGTTTCATCCCAATGTACATGGCATGAAATTTATTTTTATTTTTACTGCAGTATTTTAATACTTAAGGACATATCCTGCATTAACTGACGTGACATATTTTTGTCAAGCATTTTTTGAACCGATTCTTATTAAAAATTGCATAGAAATTTTGCTTCTTTTTTTAAATATGTACTTAATTAATGCAAACAGTTCTGTTTCGCTCCAAAATTCTAACTGAACTGTTATTTTGAATTGACAATATAACATTTTTGAATGATAATCTGTTACATATGAATAACTTAATTCAGTCTTGTAGATCCATGGAACTCTGATTGGGAACTTGTCCCAAAGGAGGGAGTCCATGGTTCCCTTGTTGGAAAATCCTAGCTCCTCATCTTGTATTTTCATTCTAGGGAGTTGGGAAAACTTTTTGCATTAATGCAAATTCCCCCATCCCTGGTCATACATTGTTCCTAATTTTCATCAGTAACCTTCCTGATGTCCTCAGTTCTCAACTTGATATCTATACTGATAGCACAACTAATTATTCCTGTCTTAATGGTAAGTCTGATCAGTTCGATAAAATCAAATTAGCAGCTGATCTGAAAAAAATGACCTACAATCTCTTAACTAGAGCAAGAAATGGTTTGCTAATTTTAATGCCTCCAAAATGAAACTTCTCTTTTTTTTCTTTTTTTTTTTTAACCATCTTAGAAAATCTTTTTTTGTCTTCCATCAGCCTGGCTGATGCTAACCTCCAGGAGAGTAAATCATTGTGCTATTTAGGACTAACATTTTCCACTGACATGAAGTGGAAAGATTTTATTGAGTCAGTTGCTAAATCTGCTGCTAAGGAAGTTGGTTTACTTTGTCATTCTAGACAAGAATCTATCTTACATATTCATAAGCCAACCACTCAGCCATGCATTGAATATTGCTGCCACATCTGCTCTGGTGTTTCTGCTATATACTTAAAGATTCTTGATAAAATCCGAAAAAGAATCTACAATATTATCATCTCAGCTTCTGTCACTTTCCCACATAGCTTCTCTGTGCCTTTCTATAAATATTTTCATGATTATTGTTCGAATGAACTTTCCTCTATGGTACCTAGATTTTACAAATTTAAGCATAGTACCAGATTAGCAAGAAGGTCTCCTCATTCTACTGTTGAAATTGCTAGATGTAACCATAAGTTTTATGCTAACAGTTTCTTCTCCTGCATATCTTGCTTGTGGAACTCTTTTCCGGTTTCTTGTTTCCCAGTCAACTTGAATCTTCAAAAATTTAAATGCAATGTCAATCGTTATCTTCAGTCTTCTTAATTCCTGTTTCTTTATTGTTCTCTCTCATTAGTAATATTTTTCTTTTTCCCATATTCTTTCAAGTTCAGTAACCCCTTAGTAGGTTTGTTGCCTTGCTTAGGGTGAAACGCTCATTTTTACCAGTTCTTGTGTGTAATCATGCCAGTCGATTTCCTGTAGATATATCTTTTCATAGTAAACTGATTTGAAATGTTCCTAGAAACAGACATATGTCTGGTATAAAAGTTCATACATTTTATTAAATATTTTGTTAAATGTCATTACTCAGAATATACAGAAGAGAAGAAAGTATAAACGTATTGGCCTAGAGAAGCCGGTATTTAGTTTCAGTTGTTAGTGAGTTTTTGATCTTTAGCCACTTATCTCTTTGAAGTTGCATAGCATAGATTTGTATATGACTTTTTTTTATAAAATATTAAGCATTTTTTATCTCCTTATATCAACATATAGTCAAGTGGTCAGTGCATTAACATTCTGTCCTGGGTTCAAATCTCGCTATAGTTAATCTGTGATAGAAGTGAATTCTTGATTGATTGGTGGAGACAATCCCAGCATGTGGCAACATTAGGAAGTGCCTGGAGACCATGCCACAGCTCAATCAAAGCCTTGTGAGTGAAATTTGGCTGACAGAACTGTTCAAATGACATCAGTGCTTGTGTGTAATGTGTGTCTATGTCAGGACATAGTTTGCACTCAGTGCAACAGCAGAGAAATCAAGTGCAGAATCTCATGTGGACCAGCTGGGTTGCAAGTGCAGGAATGAACCCCTTGATAGAGATAGGTATATAAACAATTGCACCGCTAGTTAATGGGGGGGATCTTTCAAACATGGTAAGCGAGAATGTATGATCTGTCTGACCACAGAGCTGCACAAACACACTGACTGATGAAGTATGGGAGTGAAATCAAACGTTATGTTCAATATGAGATTTACTCATGTGTTAGTAATGATTTAGTTATTCTGCCAGCAAGACTTCTTTACACAAGCACAAAGTCACAAGACATCATGACTATCCTTGTTCAAGTACTGATAATGCCAGATTATTCACTCTCTCTCAAAAACTGTAACAAAGGTTTGCTTAGCATAGTTGTAGTATAGACCACAGATCAGATCTATGACTGTTGAAGAAACCCAAATTTTCCTGAGCAGAACATCACTGTTTCAAATGACTGCTAGCAAGCTATCTAAGCAAACAACAGATTTATGGCTATATTATGTTGAAACACCAGTTATCATACAATAACCAAAGTTAAGCCACATTAAACATGGTCAGTACCTAGATGGGTACAATCTGCTGTAAGCTTGGATGTGCTGGTGGTGTAATGGATGTCTTGGAGTTGGAAATCAGAGAGCCAAGTTCCAATTAATGGTCAGGGTCATTATATTCACTTATGTACAAATACCCTTGGGAAAGGTATGAACCCACTTCCCCCCCCTCCAGTTAGGGTATAATTAGTAGGACTTGTATCAGTAAATCAATTATCTTTAAAAAAAATTCTTAGGAAAGAACTTGCAAGAGGTTTATAAGTGGTAAAAATAATCAATGAAATTCAGAAACATACTTAGAAACTAGTAACCAGCTGTTACTTTTGAAATTTGTTCTTTTTCCAATTTTATTCAGTTTATGTGTTTTTTTTTTTTTTTCTTGTTTTTGTTTTTTATATGAAATTCCACCCGCCCAGTTCAATACTGAGAAACCACTCATAGTAGAAGGTTACTGAATGGTATGAATGAAATAGGTTGTGTTAGGTAATGAAAAGTATGAGGATAAGGAGGATAGATAACGATTGACTTTTAACATGAAGAGGTTAAGATTGTAGCATTCAGGGAAGCATCTATGAAGGAATATGTTTCACAAAGTGGCAGTTCTTGGGGCAGGGGAGTTGTCAAAGTGAACTTTCTCTTTATATTTGGAATACAGAGAAAATGAGGATGATTCAACTTTGTAGAAGTGGCACGGTGTGTCCTAGCTGTAAAAGTCTGAACTGGTGGCATTAAAGATTGGAGCTCATCTGGACATTTGCCATGGAAATAGTGTTAGTGCAAGGCTTGCAGCATTGCTTCCTGGCAACCATGAAAATAATTCCAGTAAGTTGAGAATTCAAGGTTTTATGAGTGGATTAGGTTAACCTAAATTTTTATTTTATTTTTGGCATTAGCAACCACTCATGTTGCTGGAGCATGCTGCTACCAATTAGGCTATAGGAGACCACCATGATAAGTCAAGTCTCAATTGCCTTCTGACGGAAAAAAGGAATACATGTTTGATTCCTGTAGGAGGGCACATTTTTCTTTAGTAGGACTTCTCGATCTAGCCCAGTTATTGATTTCACTTTTAAAGAAAATAAAAACAGGTGTCAGCTCAAACACATGTACCTACTAAAAATAACATTTATAGTAATAAATGTGAGATTAAAAAAATATATATTAAAAAATTACTGGGTTTATGTACCAGGTGTGAAAATAAAGCTAGCAGATGCAGATTTGAAGAAGTTCCAAAGAGACGTGCATATTCCTTAAGTAGGTAATTAATCTTTGTTTTATCATAACCAGGGTTTCCCAACCTGGGCGCCATCCTGGGTATGACGATAAACTACATCCGTGTCCTGGGTAAGACGATGAACTACATCCAAAAGCAAGGCCTCTGAACAGGAGGTTTTGAGAAGTGTGAAACCACCTTTTAATTGCTGGTGTTCCCAGGACCACCCTGACCCGGAGTGGTAGCACCTGTTAGGGTCCCAGCTATGGGCAAACCGTTAACCCCGAAACTGTAGTAAAAACACAGTGTAAAAATAGGTTTTAATACCAGAAATACTTTGTAAAAAATGATTACCAGCAGTAAATTTTTGTAGAAAAAAAAAACTATTACCAGCAATATACTTTTGAAGGAAAAATATTACCAGAAATAAAGTTTTGACAAAAACAAAATATTACCAACAAAATAAATTTTGTCAGCATTAAATAACCCATTGATGTTGATATACCATAAAACAAACCAAACCAAACCAACCTGGGTGATATCAACCGCCAGTGAGCGATTTCAACTGTTAGGTGTGCAATGAGCAACTGAACAGAAAATAGTGGGTGATATAAGATTTTGAGTATTAAAAAGATATTTCAAGATAAGCTACCCCCCCAAAGCTATTCAAAAGTGTTATGCAAAGAACCTGTATAAAAAAAAACAGGGGGTTAATGATATAATGGAAATAACTGTATCTCATTCCAAGATAAGATATAAATATCCCCCAAGACAAGAAATATTTTGGTATTTGCTATAGACTTTTCATTGACAAGTTTTCTTTCATCTGTTTTTTAACCCATTACCTGCCAAATTTTTTTAATGTGCATTTTTGGCCCAGAAAGTTGTCTTAGGAGTTTATTTATTCCTTATATTTAATTTCAGTTGTTACCATTGTTGTTTTTATAGAAACTAGAACATCAAATATATATGTGTATAAAACATCAAAAAATAATATTGATAAGAAATAATAAAAAAAATACTTTTCAAAATAGTCATTATTTTTCTACTTGTGAAATGTAAAATTACGACAGAAATTTTCTTCTTACAGTTAATAATAAAAACTTTAAAGGCTAAGTGTTTTAAAATATACATCTGCAAATGCAATGTATGTAAGCAATTCAATGTAAATACAAGGAATAACATGTAGTGAGTTTAATTTTAACAGATCCCCAAATGGGGCTCATGGCAGGTAATGGGTTAATGTGGTAGTAGCATCTATAGTTGCTTAAGTCAATATTATTTGTTACTGCCCTTTGGTATTTTTTACTACATCATAAAGTCAGTTTACAAAGACAGTAACAAATTTTTACCAAACAATTTTGGTATGCTGTTGAACATTTACTCTACAGGTAGGCATTGGAAAATTTTTCCATGCAAAAGTGAGCGATGACACAAAAAAAAAACATTGGAAACCCCTGATCATGACAATCTCCCATGGCCAAATTGGTAATGGCAAGCTTCATGCTACCGAATCTCATCTGACTTAATTTTCTCTCTACTTACAGTATACTCGTGCTGCAAGTGTCCTGTCAGTTGGAGGTATCCGACACCAGTTTTCCCTCCCGGAGAATGTTCAGCTATCTATGTTCACATCTGAGTTTCTCCGGAATATCAAACAACATTTAAGCGTTTTGGGTAAGCAAACGAAAATTGCCATTCTCTTTGTAAATTTTTTAAAAAGTCTATTTATTTCCATTTTTGGACACGATTCATTACTGTTTTGTTTTTTCTTTCTTTTCTTAATTTTGTCCCCTAACATTTTTTTCCAACCAATTCACCTTTCCAGCATAAATTTAAATAAACAGAAACTGACAGGAGATGGTAAATTGGTAGTTGTCAAACACCAGTCAGGAAAATAGCCAGTTGGAAAAGATGACACTTTTATTATAGGTTAATTCCAATATCATGATGCAAAAATTCCTAATCTTAGGAAATTTTTAGACATGTCTTTAAAGTTTACTCAGCTGTTTCTTCATTATACAATCATCAAATGTATTACATCTTTTTCAAACATTAAAAAAAATATTATGGTAGAAAGATGTTTTCTACATGAACATAAACATTGACCATCATTTAAATACATTTTTTCTCTTTGCTCAACACAGAAAATGTCACTTTTTTTTCTTTTCTTTTTCCAATCATTTCATCCCAAGCAAGGCGATAAATGCCATTAAGTTGCAAGGGCTTGCTGAGAGTGAAAGAAAGAGACGACAATAAAAGAACAGGATTCAAGAAGACAGAAAATGAGCATTAACATTGCATTTAAATTCTTGAAGGTCACAGATGACAAGAAAACAAAAAGCTGAAAGAGTTTCAAAAGCAAGAAGTAAAAGACATGAAACTATTAGCATAGAACTTACAGTTTCAACTAGTAATTTCCACAGTAAAATGATAAGACCTACCTGCCAATCTAGTACTGCACTTGAACTTGTGTAGATAAGATACCAAAGAGGAAAGCAGATTACAACCATTACCATGATAATACTTGTAATTTCGACCAAATGTCACCCAAATTGTTCAGTCAATGAATGCCAAATATTTCAACATAAGGAAACAGCTAATAATACCAAGGATATGCAGGTGGTGTAATGGAGTTTAACTTGGAAGGAGAAATTGAAGAGACAAGTTTGAATTCCAGTTGAGTTCATTACTGTAGAGTAATTTGCCATGATTAAATATAATTGACAAAAATGGCAAACAAACAGAACTGACAAAGTTTGCAATAAAAAATAAACATAAAACAAGAACAGTACAAATTAATACAAAGCAAACAATGTATGCAAGACAAAAGTAGGCAAAGCAACAGTAATAAGTCAAAAAAGTTCACAAACTAAGAACAGTGTTAACACACAAAAGGATTGTATTTGGCAGTCATTCCTATACCGATTGGTGCTAACAGCTACAGTCACTTAGGCACAAATACCCTTGGGAAAGGTATGGAGTTATCTCCTCTCCTCAGCTATGGATTAAATAGTAGGACATGTATCTAGAAAAATTATTGGTATTCGCAAAAAAACTGTTGATGCAATATTCACTTGCAAAAAAAGAATTATCCTTACAATCCAAAATGTTTCAGCTTTAAATAATCCACAAAAGGTTGATAAACAGTAAAAAACAAATCAATCAATCTACTGTTACTATTGTTAATTGTTCTATTTTATTATTAGTTCATGTTATGATGTTGATTTGGGGTTAGTAGAGACAAACGCCAAATAACACGTAACAATAAAAAGGGCTTATTAGGTTGGTAAGTAGGTACAGAAATCGCCTGAGTAGTCTATAACTAGCTCAGCCAAGAACTTCTCCGTCTCTGTCTTTTGACATGCCATTATTTAAAGTCTTTGTTTGTAGACAAGTTCATCTTCAAGAGGGGTGGTAGGTTTCCTACACAACAGTTCATCTCATATTGTGCCTAATTCAATCTATGGTAAGAACAAACCTTCCGTATGTAACATAATTTTTATTACAGTATATTGTTAGAATTGTTCTATTATTGACCATTAATCTCTTTTTGTGCCTAATTTATAAACTTTATATATATGCACAGAAAAAACAGTGTATATACAGAGTGCAATGGATAAATGATGCAACAATGAATATAACACTGACATCACATTTTAACAGATACATTTACCAAAATTAAACAAAAATATCTTGAAATACTGAAAGTAAATTTATTCCATAAAATCACCATTGGCTTCAAACATGGCCTCCAGACAAAAATCTCCTGCATCTCTTCTGGACGTTCTCCCTGCTTAAGTTTGTGAATGCTGCCATAATCCTTGCCTTCAGTTCATTTTTGGTGTTACAAGGAGTTTTGTTGCTCTCTCACTCAACTGAGACCCATACATAATAATCAAGGGAGTTGCAGACTGGGGAGTTAGGTGAACAGATGTAAGGGGTGATGTGGTTGCAGAAATTGTCTGACTGTCATGACTAGGTTCTCCTGCTTGTGTGACATGGTGCAGAGTCCTGTTGCCAGACATAGGGTCTTCCAGCAGCCACCCTATTGACTCAGAACAACACATACTCCTCAAGACACTTGATGTAGGCCTCCATGTTGAGTCTGAGCCCCTGTAGGAAGATAAATGGGGGCATAATGTCACTATCACTAGTGATCACTCCAAACACCTTTATAATATTAGACTCCTCCAGCTCTTTCCAAATCCTCCGCACTGTCCTCAGATTGACACCCAAATACTCTGAAATGTCCATATTAGAGCTTCCAGCACAAATGCCAAGCAGTACAGCATGCTGTTTCCAAATTTCTGGTGGAGTGAATTGTGTCATGGTGCACTTTTTCTCACAGACATTGCCCAACTGACTCTGCTATTACTGTGCAGTCAACAAAATCAAAAAACAAACAATACCCATGAATGAAATTAAAAATGGCAACAATTTACACATCGTATGTATGTGTGTATGTATATATATATATATATATATATATATATATATAAAAAGTATACAGCGATTGAATGTTGGCTTCAATGTCCACACATCCTGAGTATGACTATAAACTACATCTGGCAGCAAGGCCTCTGATTGGGAGGTTTTGAGGAGCAAGGAACCACCTCGTAATTGCTGTTGTTCTCCAGATTCACCCTGACCTGGAGTGGTAGCACCCGTTAGGGTCCCAGCTCTGGGCAAATAGTGAACCCCCAAACAGGTTAAAATACTATGAAAGTATAAAAGTACATTTTTATAGTAAACATTTCCAGTAATAGATTTTAATAGTAAAAAAAAATTACCAAAGCTCTCAAGGAAAATTAAATTTCAAAATTAAATGACCCATAAGGAGTTGATATGCTGTTAAACAAACCAAACCAATAAATGTCTGCTTTTATATTTACATATGCTCAATCCCTGATATTGAGCTCTTTAACCCATAAATATAGAATAACTTAAAACTATATTTTATCATTTATATAGTTCAATACTACAGTCTCAGGTATCAGCTGCAACATATAACCCATAGATAAGTGGGGACTACTCTGTTTGTGGGGGGAAAAGTTTAACCATTAATTTGATTTAAAATTGATGTCATTAAATTGTTAAAATCATTTCACAAAATGTTTTTTTATATATTTTTCTGTTTTTTTTTCTTTTAATTTATGCTTGCTATTTTTTTCTTTTTTTTTTTTTTTTTTTTTTTTAGACATGGATCCTCCTGATATTCAATTTAACCTTCAAGGGTACCTCTTCTTGGCATCCCCTGAAGGTGCAGAACAGCTTGTGAGAAATGCTAAGATGCAAAGGTAAACATTTTGGGTTTCATGTCATTTTTTTTTTTTTTTTTTTTTTTTATTCATTTCACCTCAAGCAAGGCAATAAAACCACAAAGATGCAAGTGAGAGAATATGAGAAAGAGAAAACATAATTAAAGAGAGAGAGAGAGCAATGAACAGGAATTAAGACAGAAGATAACATTGGCATTGGATTTATATTTTTGAAGATCAAACTCAACTAGAAAGCAAGAAACCAGAAGAGAAATCTGCAAATAAATAAGTGTGAGAGAAGAAACTGTTAGCATAGAATTTACAATTACATCTAACCATTTCAATGATAAAATGATAAGATCTTGCTGTCAGTCTAATAGTACATTTAAATTCATAAAGTCTAGATATTAAAGAGGAAAATATTTTTAAAAAAGGAAAGCTACATTACAGCATTGGAAAAGTGATTGAAGCCAAGATGCCAGGTCAGGATCAATAACATTGCATATTCTTCATTAGATTTTATCAAGAATCTCTAAATATTTAACAGAAGCACCAGACCAGATGTGGTTGCAATATTCAATGCATGAACAAATGGTAGACTTGTAAACGTATAAGATAGATTCTGGTGAGAAAAATTGTTTTCCTAGCAGCAAACCTAGCAATTGATACAATATAATCTTTTCACTTCTCAGTGGAAAACGTTAACCTGAGAAGGCTCAATTATTCACTCTTCTGAAGGTTAGCTCCAGCCATACTGATGGAAGGCAGAAAGGATTCTCTCAGATGACCAGAAGCAAGTAGTTTCCTTTTGGAGGTATTAAAAGTAACAAGGCATTCCTTGCCCCAGTTAACAGATATGAAAAGATCCCATTGTTCTTTCGAAAGCTTTGCTAGAGTTGGATATGTCAGGCAAGCTGCTAATAATCCAGTTATGAAAGAAAAAACTGTCTTATAAAATGCCTTTTAAAACAACCTTGTTTATTTGGGTATGCTTGGATTGAGAACAAGATTAATTGATTTGGGTTTGGTTTTTTTTTTTTTTTTTTGGTTTATCAACCCTTAGTCGGTTATTTAAAGCCAGGAAATATTTTAAAATTATTTAACCCATAGCTGGAGGAAGATGAGGTGGATTCATACCTTTCCCAAGGCTATTTGTGCATAAGTGAATATAATGAATCCAACTGGAATTGGAACTTGGCTCTCCGATTTCCAGTTGCCAGCTCTTACCCATTACACCACCTGCACATCCAAGCTTACAGCACCTAGTATTCCCAAGCAGTACTGACCAGGCTTGACATTGCTTAAATTCAGTGATCAGATATGAACCAATGTTTCAATGTGATATGGCCATAAGCCTTGAGAGAAAGAAAAGCAGAACAAGAAATAAAACTACCTTATGATTTAACCAACTGCTGCCAAATATGTGAGTCATCATGTCCTGGGAACTAAATGTTCAAAAAATGATATGACAGCTCAATTCCATAAAGAAATAAACAAATAGCCAAACTTGAAGATCCAGGGGTAGAAAGAAATGTCAAAATCACGAATCGCAGGTCCAATGTCACAAATCTCAATACATGTAAATGGTCAGAAATCCAGCATGCAACCCAAAAAGACAAGGTAGAAAAAAATAAAATATTCTCTAATTCAAGAACACTAACCACTTTTATCCATGGAAGAATTTTTTCATTGGTCGACAGGTCGGAGAGGACACACAATATTAGCATATCCAAGATGCATTTATGGCAACACCTGCAACTGACTTGTTTCTATTTTGATTATTTTGTCTTCAGCATATCATACAGGACATTCATGTTCTTTTTCTCAGTGAGTGACTTTCTCTTTCACTACACTGAAAAAATTAATAAAGTGAATAAACTCTTTTGTGTTCATAGATGTACATGCCTAACCTTCCCACTTTTGGCAAAAGTTTCATCAGCTACTGCTATATCTGAGCTTGTGCTGCCCAGTCCTCTCTTTTCAGTCCCGGTAGACTCCAAAAATATCTATGCAGCCTTGTGGTTGATAAATTAATTCCCACCCTACAAACTCTATTCCACAGAGAAAACGTTGCTAACCACTTGCTACTATATTACTATTTCCACCTTAAATGTTCTGATGAGCTACATTCATTAGTTTCACCAGTTCAGGCATTCACATCAAAGACCCACCATGCCATGTACACTAAGATGAATTGGCCCCATTCTCTCTGAATTCCCAAGAACTGCTATTTTGTAGAAAAGAGGATGCTTCCCCGATCACGTACAATCTTGGCAGCTTATGGCCCTATCACATTGAAACATTGGTTCCCATGCAATCATAATCATATTTATGAAGATTATTTACATCGATCTTTTGGTGATTCTTGTTCTTCTGAGTTTTTGATTACTAGTGGTTTTTTTCCGTTTTAAATTTTAAAGCTGCATAATCAATAACTTAACTTTTGGAAGGCATCTTTCATTATTGGCTTACATTAAAATACCAGTTCCCATATGATCACTAAAGTTAAGCAACATTGAGCCTGTCCAGTACCTAGATGGGCGACCACTTGGGAATACTATAAGTTTGGAGGTGTGGGTGGTGTAATGGATAACAGCTCAGAATTGCAAATTGAAGAGCTTGGTTCCAATTCCCATTGGATATGTTATATTCACATAAGTGCAAATACCCTTGGGAAAGGTATGAATCAACCTGTTCTCTCCCCAGCTATGGGTTAATTAGTATGATTTGTCTCAGTACATCATTATTATCTTCCAAAAATTATTACAGTCTAAAAATAATATTTTCTGACTTTAAATAAGCTGTAAAAAGTTGGTAAGCCATAAAAAATGAATCAAGCAAAATTTAGTATACAAAATGTTTTTTTTTTTTCTTATTCTTGATCTTTCTTCCCCTTCATGCTTATGTCCACATCATGATAAAACACCGGTTCACAAAAAATCACCAAGGTTGAGCATAATCAAGCTTGGTCAGTACCTAAATGAGTGACTGCTTGGATATATGTGTGGTGAAATGGATAATGGCTCAGAATTGTTAATTGGAGAGCTGAGTTCAATTCCCATTGTGTTTGTTATATTCATTTACATGCAAATACCCTTGGGAAATGTATTAATCCACATCCTCTCCTCCCAGCTGTAAACAGGAAAATATTTTTTTTTTATATATATATATATATATATATATATATATATATATATATATTAATGTTATTTTGGAGTCATAAATTGACTTTAGGCGAGTACATGAAATAAGCTTTTGAGTAAAGGGCTGTATAAAAAATAAAAATACTTTTTATAAGCCTTTATAGTTTTTTGTTTTCATTTTCAGGGACATTGGAGCTAAAGTGGAGCTCATGAGCCGTGAAAGACTCGCAAGTAAATTCCCATGGTTAAATCTGCAAGGAATTGAACTTGGAACTTATGGTAAGTTTCCATGCTCTCTGGAAATTTTTAATGTCTGTTAGGATACAAAAACTTGAAGTCAGTGTTTTGTATAGTCTAAGGTCTGTATTCTTCTACAATCTGGAATAATTATAGGATTTTATTTAAGAACACTAAGAATCTACAGCCCACAATATTTACCTGAAGATGAAATATGCAAAGAAAACAGTTTCAAAAGCCTCCAATATTCTCATTATTTCATCCACAATGCCAAGAGAAAGGCATACAAAATCTACAACTACAAAAAAGATAATGACATTAATAACAATAAACTAGATAAAAACAGACATATAATACTACCTACTAACTCCTTAACATCTACTATTAAAAACTGTTTATACAATCTTAACAATATCAAAATAATTATGACAACATCCAAAGCTATAATGGATATGATCAGAACCAAAAATATCTGAAGTAATAATTCTGAAGTAGATATATATAAAATAAACTGTCACAATTGTTCCTTACAATATATTGGGGAAACTTGCAGAAATGTAAAAAGTGTATTTTGGAACACATAAAAAATATCATGCATAATAATTTACCAAATGCATTAGATATACACAAAAAGGTTCAACCACAACTTCGATCTTAAGAATGGCACACTTATTAAAAGAGAAAATAACTTGGTTCTTGATAGTGCAACTATTGATTCTTCCCAAAATGTTAACTTACATCCTGGATTTTTTCAAACATCTCTTTTCTTAAATAATTCTTTCCTGAGCCAACATACAGGACCATAAAATTTTTTTTAAAATGCAAAGAAAACAGATCAAGACTTTCTATTATATAAAATAAATACATACATAATTAATTTATCAAATTAAAATAAAAAATAATAATTATAATAAAAATATATATTTATAAATTCAATTCAAAATATAAAAATATATATATAAATAATATATATATATATATATATATATATATATATATATATATATTCAATTCAATTCAAAATATCCAACTTTTGACAAAAAACAATATTTGTCAAAAGGTTCAATTAATGAAAAAGCACTCGATACTATTTTCAAAAAACAAAAATGTAAAGCAATTTAAGACATAAAATATATAGAAAACCAACCTTTCTGCTACTGCAGTTTCTCCCAATCAATTTGGTATTTTGGTATCAGACAGTAAAATACATTATTTACATTATTTGTACTATTGTCCTCATTTATGCTGCCATATTTCTCACAACGTTTCAGCCACAGCTGCATGGGATGGCATACACACAGTCTTTAGTCATGTTCTCCTCTATGGGGGTGTCTTACTCGGGAGAGGTATCTGCGAAGTGTTGTCCAACTTTTGAAGGTTGTCCTGATGTTATATGGACTGCAGATCCTTTGTATTTTCTCCAATAACCCCTTCACATAAGGCAGGGAGACTGTTTTCTGAGTATTGTTGTCCTCCTCTTGTACCCACCTATACCAGTTTACTGAGGCTGCTGCCATGTACCCAGGGTAGTTGTTACATTGTAGGGTACTGCTTATACTGTCCAATTCTTTATCTAATATCTCTGGGTCGTCACATGACTTTTGCTCAGTGTTGTCAGCAGCGGACGATCCCTTTCTTTACGCTGTATGGATGGTGGGAGTTGAAATTGAGGTACTGTCCAGTGAATGTCAGTTTGTGGTATACAGATGTCTTGAACCCATGCTCTGTTCAAGAATTAGAACATCCAGGAATGAGAGTGTGTTGTTACTCTCTTTCTTCATCATGAACTGTATCGAAGGCCTTATTGAGTTCACATGGTCCAGTAGAACCTGGACATCTTCTTGGCGTGGCCAGAGTATGAGGGTGTCATCTACGTATCTTAACCATAGTTGGCCTTACAGATATAGATTCTAATGCCATTTCCTCAAAGTATTACACGTATTGATTTGCCATTGCTGGTGATAATGGCAAACCCATTTCTAGGCCCTCATCCTGTTGATATATGTGTGATCCCATTCCGAAGTGTGTTGTTTGTGTACAGAAGGTCAACATCTCCATTAGATTATCTATTGGAATACTGGTCCATTCTTCTAGGGATGAGTCAGAGGCTAATCTGTCTCTGACTACTGAGAGTGCCTCCTCCGCGGGTACCTTGGTGAACAAACTCATCATATCCAGGCTCACCATCTGGTTGAATAGGATGGGGGCATCTTTGATTATTTCCACAAAGTGGGTGGAGTTTCGGACATATGAAGGTGTCTTTCCAATCAATAGGTCAATTAGATCTACAAGGAAGTGACTCAGAGGGTGACACACAGAACCTTGGCAGCTAACCATCGGCCTGAGCGGAATATTGTCTTTGTGAATCTTAGGGAGATCGTATATGTGAGATATCTTGGTGTAACACTATGACAACTGCCTATACATCTTAGGTGTGAAGTGATCCTTGTTCTTGATTAGTATTTGTGACAGTTTGCGTTCCATTTTCATTGTAGGATCCTTTATTTACTTTGCTGTAGCTACCATTTCTAATGAGGTCTTCCAGCTTTCCTGTATAATCTGATTTGTCCATCATTACAGTTGCATTGCCTTTGTTAGCTGGTAGTATGATGATGTTTTCATTCCTCTGCAGGGATCTGATTGCCAGCCTCTCCAACTTTGTGATGTTTGACCTGGATGGCTTGGCTTTCTCCAGGGTCCATCTCACCTTCCATCTCAGTTCATCCGCCTCAGCCTGAGGGAATGAACTTCCTCAATTCTAGCAATGATATCCAAGTATGGAACTCACTTGATGGTTGTGGCAAAGTTGGGACCCTTATTTAATATTGACTCCTCTGAGGCACTCAGCTGATATTGGCTACTGCTTTCACTGGTGGATGATGGACCTTGTGCATCACCTTCTGATCTTTCAATGTATTTAATTTTTGTACCTGACATTCTTACACTGACGCAGAGACCTTAAATTTAAAATTATTTGTTTTTTTTTTCTTAATTTTACGTGTTTCGTAATTTTAAGCAGGTTCCAGTACTATCTCTTATCAATTCAAATGAGTTAAAAGTTGCCAACAATTGGTCCCTGATGATGTGTTGGCTGAAAGGCAGCCTAGGTCCAGATATTTAAAAAAAAAAAAAAATGAACATAAAATTATGCTTATTTAAAATATATATATATATATATATATATATATATATATATATATATATATATATAAGTGAACATTGATTTCTTAAGCATTTCTTTGTTTTTTATTTACCTCTGCAGGATTAGAAGGCGAAGGTTGGTTTGATCCATGGACACTAATTCGGGCCATGAAACAGAAGAACTTGTCCCTTGGTGTTAAATATGTCAATGGTGAAGTAATTGGCTTCGATAAACAAACCTACAGAGTAGCTGGAACGGATGGCTATGAAGATCGAGAAAGCATCAATTCTGTGCAGGTAATTTCAATATGAGCTGTTTCCTTATACAAAAACATTCAGCATTCATTGACTGAACAGCCAGTGTCACTGTCAGCTGAAATTTATAAACTCATTCTCTTAAAACAATTTTTCAAGAAAATAGATTTCTCAAGTCCAGTAGCTGTTATAGCTCTTTTCAGTATTGATGAGCGTTTCCTTCCTAACCTTTTGTTTGAAGTGTTGTGAAACATCAGTATCTTGATTATGTCATTATTTTCTCTTCAAGTTAGATGTGCTATCCATTTTAGTTGTTGCCACTATTGAAAATTCAAAGTGGAGGAGAAATTAAAAAAACCTGGGATAACAAATGGGTGTGGACATGAGAGCCAAATCCAGAGCCTTCTCATTCCTGTTAGAGGAACCCCTCCCTGATGGATCATGTCTCCAGAGGTTTAGCCATACTCACCACACTTGGCCAATTGCAGGTTGGTGAGGTTATTTAATCCACAGTTGGGGGCCAATGGCCATTGGCTCTGAGTTCATCTGCCCTTTCACAGTACATTTCTTGTGCTGCTGGGGTTCCTCTTACCCTCCTCACCAGATCAGGGAGCCAGTTTAGTTGCCAACCACTCAGATGTTGGATTGTCCTCCTAGACCAGTTGCCAATCAAGGCTAAGGTACTCAGTCTGTCCTGCTTTTTACCCATAGTTCAGAGGAGAAGAAATGAAGTCATACCTTTCCCAAGGTTACTTGCATATAACTGAATGTAATTACAAACTCAAATGTAATTTGAATTCGGCTATCCAATTCCTCAATCTGAGCCACTATCCATTACTCCACTATATCTCTTCTGTGAGCCATTAATATGCAATTTGTATTTTATTGGTTATGTTGGTTTATTAGCTAATTAACTGCTTCATTAATTGATTAGTTATCAATGAGACCAATAAGTCTGTTCTGTCAATTTTGCTTACTTTGGTTCATGACTACTGATTTTTCTTCATTTGCATTGTATTTCTATAGTAAAATAATTAGCAACATATTTCTTTTAATAAATAATTATATATATATATATATATATATATATATATATATATTATATATACTAGTAGAGCTCCGGCGTTGCCGGGGATATAACAGTAAGAGATAGATCAAGTATCCACCATCATAAAGACTGAAAAATAAAATTGACAAAGATTATTGTTTAAGGTTGACGGACACGCATGTCTTAAGTAGTTTTTTTTTTTTTTTTTTTTTCTACGAATTGGTCAAACTCAAACAAAAACATTGTTTTCAATCGTTATGAGTCTCCCGATTGAATAGAATTTTATAAACAATTGTCTTGTAAATGGAATTTTTAAATCATTCTGAATGTAAAATAAAGAAAAAAAGTGTGCAAGACAATAAGAAACACTACATGCCAAAAAAAAAAAAAAAAAAATGAAGTTTTGTTGAAATCGGTTGAAAAATGTAGGTAGCCTTTCTGTAATTTTTAGTTTTACAATTTATGATTTTTACTTATTGAATACAGTAATAAAATTGCATATTTTGCTTGTGGTGATTCATAATTAGAATTGGATTTGAATATATTTTCCACTGTTGTTTCTAATACAAAAAATATTAACTTTATTTGGGTTTATTAATTATGATCTAACAAATCTTATTCATTTAGTAGCCTTCTCTGTAATATATAATAATCTTTTACAATTTATGATTTTTACTTATTGAATACAGTAAAAAAATTGGACACAATGTGTATTTAAAGTAGTTTCCCATTCCGGTTATTACTTTTAGTTAGGACTTGTGTATGTTTAGATTTCATTATCTTTCCCTAAAGATAAAGAATTTATTCTGATGTTTGTATCGTACAATCAGTAGAGATCGTTAGATTATTGTTTAAGGTTGACGGACACGCATGTCTTAAGTAGTTTTTTTTTTTTTTTACGAATTGGTCAAACCCAAACTCAGACAAAAACATTGTTTTCAATCGTTATGAGTCTCCCGATTGAATAGAATTTTATAAACAATTGTCTTGTAAATGGAATTTTTAAAGCATTCTGAATGTTAAAAATAAAGAAAAAAGTGTGCAAGAGAATAAGAAACACTACCTGCCAAAAAAAAAAAAAAAAAAAAAAGTGAAGTTTTGTTTTATCGTCTGAAAAATATAGGAAATCCGCTCCCATATTTAAAGGAACCCACACACAAAACAATCCGATGTGAGTTGTCCCCTTCCATTTTCACGATGTCTCTTAATTGTGTTTTCAAATTGATTTTGTGCAAAAAACAATTATATTTTTCCCCATTTTGGCGCTGTTAGAACCACCACAAGGTAATTTTATGTAGTCCTGTGAAGTTTTGTTGAAATCGGTTGAAAAATGTAGGAAATCCATCCAATATATAAACGTTACAGACACATACACACACACACAATCTGCGTTTTATAATAAGTAAGATATATAATATGTATATATATATATATATATATATATATATATATATATATATATATATAATTATTTATTTATTTAAAAATATGATTCCATCGCTACATAAGAGTTCTCATGTTTCAAAACAAGAGCCGAAAACATCAATATAATAATTTGAATTAAATTGAATTAAAGTACCAAGCTCTGTTCCATCTTCAAGTGAAATATTTTTTTTTTTTTTTGGAATAACTAATTCTTGAAATTTACGTGTTTTTATAAGCATATTCATTATTAAAATTAAAATAACTATGGTAACGGACAGAGCAATTATTTAAAAAAAAAGGGGCGTAAGGGTTAATAATTTGTATCAATATCTCAGTTACATTCAAAGAGATCAAGTCAGGGTAAGGTTGGGGGTGTCAAAATTCAAAGTGGAAGATGACATCGTCTAGTTTGGTTAAGTGTCAATGGAAATTTATTTATTTTTTTTATTTTATTTTTTTTTTCCTGAAAGGGTTTTGTGTATATAAAAAAAACTCATAATTTGCTAACATTTGTTTTTTTTTGACAACTTCATAAAGGTTTTTTTTTTTTTTTTTTATTATTGGGTAGGGCTTTTTTTTTTTATTATTGGGTAGGGCTTTTAAACTATTTAGACTATGGAGTTTAAAATTTGTATTTACTATTTTATTGTTTGTTTGTTTCTTATGCTAATTATTCAATCAAAATTTGATGATGTCGGCAAAAAACCATTAACTCATGTCTATTGTTTAAAAAATACTAAAGAACTTTGGATTATTTACCTAACAAGTTCTTTCCTATTTTATATATATTTTCACACACACACACACACACACATATATATATATATATATAACATATCCAAGAGGATGCTTCCAAGATCACTACAACTTAACCTGTTTGAGTCTAGTATTAACTGTTATCTTTCTGACATATCACCATAAACTGTACCTCTTACTCTTTAACCCTCTACCTCAAGTGGCTCTTGGGCTTTGTACAGGATGAACATTATTATAAAAAATTATCTCTGGTATCTCATATGTGTATCCACCATTGTTACAGTAAACACTTCTGGTTAATATATGGTGATTTTTTAAACATAGCTTAGATGTGGTTCGAACTCACTACTCAGTCATAATTGTTCTAGTGAGGCAAGCTTGCTAAGCATTACACCCCATCGAGGATCCCGAATGATTTTCTAAGAGTAGCTTAGATGTGGCACAAGGCCAAATGTATGAGGCATCCAATGAAGATCAAACTCACTAGTGCAATGGTTCTCAAACCTTTTTACCCAATGCATCCTTTTCACCATATATTGGAATTTCACCCCCACTCTTTCCAAGATTATCCAACTCCAAAGGTCCATTACAAATAATATGCATATATTATTGAAAATCTTCATTCTATTCCCCTTATACATTTACATGGATTATTTTTATAGAGTCTATAAAAATAATCCATATAAACTAGGTTTTCTTTCTCTCAGTTGTGCAGACTGATGCACATTGCGGGTTATGCCGCCTTGGGGAGTTTGAAAGTTAACATTTTGAGTCTACCAATCTGTGGCTTCAATTCCTTCCCCTGAAATTCCCCCCCAGTGGGGAATTTCCCACCAGTTAAGAATCCTCATTCTGGTGAGCCAAGCTTGCTAACCATTACACCATGTTGAGGTGCATCAAATATTGATCTTGTAAGCATAGCTTAAATGTAGCACAAGGTCAACAGTATGGGGCAGCCAGTGAGAATCAAACTCACTACTCGGTCTTAACTTTTCTAGCAAGACAAGCTTACTAACCATTACACCACATCAAGGCACTCCTTCTAGTTGATAAATGAGAAAGCATCTCGTCATAAACAAAAAAGAGACTCTTCTCTTTTCTTAGACGTTATAAATCTGAAGAAGACTGTAGAATGGATTGGCTGAAATCTTTTGATAACAGCATGAAGGACATGTTCATCTTCTGAACTTATTGATTTGATTTTTGTAGATAAAAAGTGAAGGTGAGATTTACCAATCTCAGTTTGCTATTGTGATCAACTGTGCCGGACCTTGGGCAGGAAATGTAGCCGAATTAGCTGGAATTGGTACTGGAAAAGGAATCTTATCACTATCTCTACCTGTAGAACCAAGGTAAGCCACTTTGCTTTCTCTGTTTACCTTTTTTTCTTTTTTTTTTTTTTGCTGTTAATTTTATGCACATTATTTACATTTAGTCTAATATCCTCATCTTTGTTGTTATTAACGTTTGAACCCTCTCCAAACACACGAAAAAGGCTTTCTGCAGATGTCTGTTAGTCCTGAGTATGACAATAAACTACATCCAGCAGTAAGACCTCGGATTCAGAGATTGGAGATTTTGAGGAGTGTTAGAGCCACCTCTTAACTGCTGTTTTTCTCAGGTCCATCCTGATCCAGCATGGTAGCATCTGTTAGGACTCCAGCTATGGGCAAGTAGTGAATACCCAAACGCGATGAAAGTAAAAATACCAGCAATATCTTATTGTATATAAAAAAATTTTACCAACAATACATATTTATAGTAGAATGACCCACAATACATTTTTATAGCAAAATGACCCTCAATATATTTCATCTGTAGTTGAAGCCATGTTCAAAATATTTAGATTTCAGCATTAAATAACCTATAAGTTGATAGGCTGCTAAACAAAATCAAACCACCAACATGAAAGAATTCTTTCGGGACATTAATCCATATAATATCCTATAATTTCTTAACTCAAACAGTATTCAAAAATATAACTTCAACAAAACTATAACATAAAGTCCACACATAATCACCAGTCTAGTAATTATTTTCACACAAACATGTATATGCACAAAAGCTGCATATCATTTATCATGTATTCGGTTGTGGAATTAGAATAATATATATCATATTTTTATTATTTCAAAGCTCCCAAGAAAATTAAATTTTGGCATTAAATGACCCATGAAGGTGTTGATATGCCTATAAAAAAAAATCAATCAAGCAGTGTCTGTCAATTCAGATAACCTTCAGAGGGGTCCACTCTAGTTGGCAACCTGATTGGCTGTAGCTCAAGAACTTTCAGGGATTTTGTGTAGTCATTACAAAAGAATATGCCTCACCAGTGTGGAGCAGATCATCACACACAAGGAAAATCGACTCCTCTTGGAAATCAATCATTGGATGTCTCAAGCCAACCAAAGTAAATAGTTTCTACTTGCTTAGTAACATTCCTCCCCATTACATAAGCAGGACTATCCACTCCTGACTCAAGAAGTTGAAGTAGGAAATTAACCCTCGTCATCCACTCTGTGGCTGGGGATCAATAACAAAGAGGCTCAAGTGAAGACAGCTTTTTATGCTCAGCTGAACTGCTGAACAACATAGCTCCTAGTCAGCATCCGTCCCTGTAGTACAGCCACCTTAACAATATGGAAAACGGGCTCTTTCTCAGTCCTACAGAATCCCACCACCCACTGACTCCATTGATGTCTGGCTCTTATGGTCCTGCCTAAATTGCCACCAAATTGGTCACTGTAGAGCCAACCTTCAAAAACAGGAATATGCCACTGATGTCAATCCCAACTGCCAATGTGGGCAATCCCAAACTATGGAACACCTAGTTTGCCCCAGTCTTGAAGATCCATGGACATTTAATGACCTTGAAACCATAACACCCCAGGAAAAGGCTCTGTGTGCAACACTCGATGGGTGTGGTGTAGCAACACAATAAGAAGACCTTCAGATAATTATTTATTTAATCTACTGGAGTAGATTGTTCCTCCACTGTCTATGTCTCAGAATATCTTATTTAGTACTACCCTGTTTCTACTAAGTCTAGTACTAGTGAATCAACACTTTAAACTATCAGGCCATTGTCTCTTTGCTTGTTAATTTGATTATATAGTAATTGTGAGTTCAATCCCTGGGTCGGGTAGTACAGGCATAAATTGAACAGAGGCCAAGCAATAACTAAGCAGAACTAAATAAAAACAAGGCAAAAATATCCTCAGGCATGAACAGTGGAACAAGAACAATCTTAAAAAAAAAAAGTGACCAGATGAAATGTTCATCTGATGATGGCTAGAGAGCAGACTAGTCAAAATATTCTATACAAAGTAACAAGAGTAAAGATACAGGTCAGGCTTGCCAGATTGAGCTATGGGTAGCAAATTGGGCTTCACCCGATGAGTTCTCCGAGTAGCAAATTGGGCTTCACCCGATGAGTTCTCTGAGTAGCAAATTGGGCTTCACCCGATGAGTTCTCCGAGTAGCAAATTGCGTTCACTTTGATAAATTCGATGGTTGGCTAGCTAATCCATATTGCATATGTCTGCTCAGGCACATTTGTGTTTCTTCAACCTCAACTGAGCCAATCTTTGTACTGTAACTATAATTTACAGATCTAAGTTGCAGTTTTCTGGGATAGAGTACATAATCTAGTGTGATCAGCTGTTTGAACAAAGCAAATACACTCAAACCCTCAGTCACAATGACTTGTAACTTCATGCTAGCACAGCTACTGAGGGCTTCTAAACAGTTTTGTCTACCCAGTTTCATCCATGAGACATGCATCAACCCATGGTATGGTCTTCAAGATTTTCCCAAAAGTGCAATATGTTAGGATTGTATCCTCAAGCTGATATTATCAAAAAGTCACCTCCTTGATAAATCAAGCATAATGTTATTTAAATTCAAGTCTCATTGAATATTAACCTTATAAGTACTCGACCACACACTCATTTTTTCACTTTTCAGTTGTAGCCCAAAAAGTCACGATTAGTGAAATCCAAAATTTTGGTAGTGAAAAGTTCACAAAAGTAACCTAGTTTGGGCAACACTGCCCACAAATATGGTTTTTCATTCTTTGTTTTTTTTTTAAAGAGAAATATGTGAAATTTACTATAACAAAACATGGGGTACCTGCCTGTTTGTGGCTTGGTTGTACAGCCAAACTGATCACCCACTTAATATCGACTTGTTTGTTAATCAGATATCAATAATCTATAAGCAAGGTTGCTACATTGGATAAAAGAAGTGAATTGTGCAACATATGAAAATCCAGTGCTACTAAATTTTGAATTGACTTATTGTCAATAACCCCAAAAAATCTAGTCCTGGATATGACGATAAACTACATCTGGCAGCAAGACTTCTGATCAGGAAATTGGAGGTTTGAGTGTGGAATCACCTCTTAAATGCTGTTGTTCCCAGGTCAACCCTGATGCAGGATGGTAGCACCTGTTAGGGTCCCAGCTATGGGCAAATAATGAACAAAAATCAAAACATGTGGAAAGTATAAAAATACCAGCAATACATTTTATAAAAAATTTACCAACAATACATTTTTGTAGTGAAACTATCAGCAAATGCATTTAAAACAAAAAATTACCAACAATACATTTTATCATCTACAAACTGTATGTCTAAAAAAACATACATTTATCCTAAAAATATAAAATTATGTACAAAATATCTGTAGTTGAAGCTATAAAACAGCATTCAAAATATTTAGATTTTGGCATTAAATAACTCGGAGAGGTTGATATGCCACTAAACAAAAGCAACCAATCCTAAAAGACACAAGTAGTGAAATTCCAAAATTTAGTAATCTGAAGCTTTTGAAAGTAATCCAATCTGCTATATATAGGAGTGTGTACCAGTAACACTTGTGGTTGCAGCCCTCCCCATTTTCTACAAGGACTGTGCAGTAATAAACAAAAAACCTTTCTGTAATGTTGTATTTCAATTCTGAGACGAGTAATTATTAATATACTTTTATTATTTAGGACCATTGTGTGACCCCTTCTGGGTACTCATCCTGGTCACAGCACCGATAATGTGGTACCTTTGACCACTTTTGGTCATGGGATCAATGACGTACCACCTTTTGCGTTCTAAGGTCTGTGGTCGGATCTGAATATGTCGCTTCCAAGCCCTTGGGCTTGTCTAGAATGTATGATGCCGCAGTAAGTTACCGAAGTAAGCTGTTCAGTCCCAACCTTTTTCCTATCCCACATTGGGAATTTTTAATCATAAGACAGTCAGGTCCAGTTGCTGTTGGAACCTTTGGTACCAAATCAATCCGCTAGGGTGAAGGTGCACATCAATAAAAATGAAAAATAAAACAAAATACGGCACACGATTAATAAGTAACAAAGTTCACTTTTATATTGGTTCTTTGGTTTACAACAATTATTGTCCCAACCTGTCTTAAAAGAGTGTGACACTTAGGCAAGTTCTCAGAGCTGGATTATGAAATGTAGAGTTCATTCTGTTTTTGGTGTTATTTTAAGTCTGCTTTTCAATGTTATTAGGTTGGTGCAAAAATAATGACGGTTTCTCACATAGTAACATATGTGAGAGACCGTCATTATTTTTGCACCAACCTAATAACTTGTTCTGTTTTTCAGTCTGAACTTTGAGGTGCTTTTTGTATTAACTTTGTTGGTACAAGGGTGAAGATTACTTCTTGGTCTTAGCATAGTTTTTCTTCAAAGTCAGAGTTCTTGTTCTTGGTAGGAGTCACATGGGCAGTCTCAGCCAATCCCAATTATCTCCATCACCTTTTCTAATTAATTACTCTCACATTTGCTCTATCAAAACATTATCCTTTCCACAATTCTCATTCTCTGAGAATCTTAATTTCTTCTTAAAAATAAAATCTTTAATTTCCTTCATTGTAGATGATCAGTCTATCCTTATCGTTTTATCTTCTAATCCCTATTTTCCAGCATTAAATATTATAGCTAATCAGTCTATCTTTTAATACTTATTTTTCAGCGTTAATCATCTTTCAGCGTTAAATAGTGTCACAATTGTTCTTATCTTGTTTGATATATATACTAAAGTACTCCATCAAAACATTGTGTCTCTAATAACTT